>JASAMW010002572.1:0-133718 GCA_030247985.1 Epsilonema sp. ZAB3_2 | reverse complement strand
ATTTTCCCATCATGGCCGGGTTTACCCCATGGTACCCTACGTACGCAGATAGTGGATCAATCTCTTACTCAAACGCCTCATTGCGCCCAACATCCTACATACAATGACGTGCGTTGCGTTTATATTTGACGTACAACAGCACGTACGTACAATTCCGCTTGCTGCAAAAAACCGCTAAACTCGAGATAGGAAATGTATACATCCAAGCATGCGACAATATTCGAGGACCAAAAATAGATCTAATAACTCTTCGGATGTCTTCGCTCAAGTTCAGCAGCTATTATTATACCTACAGTACATACATATACAGGATACTGGAAGTGAAAAGGTCAACCTATTTTTGAACCTAAAAAAAAACCACACATGCGTAGAATTAGAAATCCACACCTAGGTACGCCCACCCACTGATAAATCCTTGTCAATGCCACAATATTTCCTTGCGCATTGATTGCAGGCCATACGCCACAAACACGCTCGGCGGTCATATTGATTCAGTTCACAACTGCCTATTAGCCTAATGAAGAACAAACAAAATAGTGACGAGCTGAGAAAGTATGACGCAAATGCCAAAACTTTCATGCGCTGCTGAGTAAGATTGACAGTGCAAGCATGCAGAAAAGGGACAGAGAAAAGGGTGAAAATAGTCGCGCGGAAAAATAAAGAAACAGCCTGGCTGTAGGGTGCGATACACTATGCATACAGTGTGCTGACTGTAAATTCAATTAAACTGCCCTTCAGCTCGAGGAAAAAGATGAAAACAATAACGGATGAGATAAGATAGAAATTAAAGCGGAATAAAAATAGCATCATTGCTACCCGCAGCACGGAATAAACTACCTGTCACATTTCGACTGACATTTTGAACACATCATACACACATAATAACATACATACGTAGTAGGGTACTGTGGGTAGGCTACTTGCTGTTTCAGCAAATGATGAGCCGAATAATTTGAAAGAGGCGAGTTCAAGGAATCGATTGATATCAGACCACTACTTGTCTCAATCGGTCCATTGGTTGAGCAACCAAGAACCAACTAACTAAACTCGGCCATGGAAAAATCCATTTCGGCCACCTTAGTTTCAGGGCTGCATATCTCAGCCCATGGCCGAGTTTACCCCATACTACCCTACATGTGCACAGTGTGCCACAAACTTACCAGCTTTTTGTTCTCGCATTTCAGAATGTACAGGGAGGATGTATTACGGTCACCGGTTGCAAAAACCATGCCAAGGTGGTCCGAAAATTGCTTACCCTACAAAGCAAACTAGCCGTTATCATGAAGTTCCCACGTATGTGATATGTGACACGCTGCAATATGTCCATGCTTACCACAATTACGGATCTAATATCAGACAATTGATTCTTGAGCAGAGTTCGTTTGTTGGTCAGAGATAGAAGACGCATGCAGTCTTCGCCAAACAAAAGCAACATAGCTCGACCAGGCACAAAATCCTCTGGCTTAGACCAATGCTAAAGTAAATCACATATTCTGCAAAACATTAGCGACGGAGCCGATATTATTTTGAAAAACCTTTGCCCCATACAGACAGCCCTACAAGACTCAACCTGAATGCCCACTTGTTTGTCTCCATCTGCCCAAGTGATTACTTGGACCCTAAGTACTGGGAGATCAACTGATCCCACTGGAGATTTGAAGGTGGAGTTTTGAAAAAAAATGGAAATTCAGACAAAAGATCAAGAATTCTACCTCTTCTACTTCCAAAATGCTGCATTCTTCTCCGTTGCTCGACTTGTTCATACTCCATACACCTTCATCGCCAGAAGACATTGGAAAACTGAGACGTCTCCGTCTTGAGCGCAGCTCTGAAATCAGCGTCATCATCACCCACAGTAGAACACAGACAGTGAAATAATCCAAAGTACAGCAGGGTGGCCCAAAAATAAGACGTCAGCAAGTATTTTTCCTACATTACTATAGTCTGGCCAGATAAAGTTGGCTATGAAACTCAAGTCGTCCTGTGTAGTTGGCATGTACTTCTGCGAAATAGGAGTACCTATATCCGAAGCACGGACAGAATTCCGCATTTGTAAATCTATTTTACGCAACGCGCCTTGAATGCCATAGCGAACTCTTACTGGCCAGACTATGAGTAACCCTGGTTTGTTGTTTGTACCTACCGCAACTTTTCGGGGTCCTCAGCTCCTTGGCACCTAGTTTCACACCGGAAGCAAGAGTTGAAAGTGAGATGTGAGCAACAGCAACTTTGGAAGAAGGCGCGGCTTGAATAAGGCGACATCTTATCACAGCATCGTCCAAAAAGGCGGAATGAAGGTTCAAAATGGCAGAATGTTTCTTCGAAGTTCCAGGGGAAGACTCAGTAAAAGGGGAGCCAATTGGGGCGGCAGTTATTGCAGTACTTTTTGCCTCGTCGCTTTTTCAACGTGCAAAATGATCAGGAAAAAGCGCTGAATAGACCTGGTCCTAACTGTGGACTTTTGCGCCTTCAGTACTAGATCCTGGTCCGGCGTAAAATAGAATTACGAGCTTCTTGCTGCAAATAACTCGTAATTCTATTTACGCCGAACCAGGACCTATAGTCGAACAAGAAATTTCATGAACCATTGAAATTTTTTCTCAGCCAATAAAAGACGTAGAGCATAGCGGTCAAACTTCTACGGCTAACTTTAGCTCGCCGTTCCAATAAAAAAACCGTTTGTCTCCAGCTGCACTGTGTGTCGAGATCTCGCCAAATTTCTTCAGTCTTACTGAAATCGCCAAATTGGGCGTGGACCATTGGGCAATTCTAAACCTCGCAAACGCCCGAAAAATCAAAATGGCAGAAATAAGCATATGTGATAAAGACGATGAAAATGCGCATCGGGCGTACAGGGTCGTAGGGTGTCGTGGTTTGCGTGGTTTAGCGCCTGCCAAATGGTGACACGATTTCAGTGCTGAAGGAATTCGGCGAGATCTCAACACTGAGAGCAGCTGGAGACAAACGGTTTTTTTTATTGGAACGGCGAGCTAAAGTTAGCCGTAGAAGTTTGACCGCTGTGCTCTACGTCTTTTATTGGCTGAGAAAAAATTTCAATGGTTCATGAAATTTCTTGTTCGACTTATAGTACTGAAGGCGCAGAAGTCCACAGTTAGGACCAGGTCTATGGACGATATGCGGTAGCGCGATTGGGTTGGTCGATAGCGAGCGACCCTGGGGTTGGGGTATTTAGTGAAAGATTGGATAGGTGCCTGCGGGGTCGTCGACCTTGTTCAATCATCTGGGAGCGGAAAAGGAGCGAGTGAAAAGAAGAATTGACAACAAATGACGTCGACGACCCCGCAGACACCAATCCAAACTTTCACCAAATACCGCGGGGTCGCTATCGACCAACCCAATCGCGTTACCGCATATCGTAAATTCTGGTTCTGTTACGAATCAAAACACCACGCATGCATATGTGGCTCCCTTTTGGCTCCCCTGCCTGTAGTAGATAATGTCGGGGAAGAATGGTTTGCTAGGCTAAGTCGGCCTACGTATAACACTTCGAAGTGGCTCATACTGGACAAATCCGGCAAAGGAGATAGGGGGCGCTGTTTCTGTCCACAAAGCGTAGTCCATGACTCCAACACGCGGTGCGTCGTACTAGCAACGAACTTGATAGCTTCACTCAGCTTCCACACCTATAACAAAAGAAAGAAAAATCAAAATCGGGATAAGTATTACCGGAAATTAGAATCAGCGACGTATAGGGTATCATGCATGCGGTAAACTTACTTGCTTGCTTTTAATTTGATAAATGAGACAATCAAGTCTAACCCATTTACAGGAATCACGATAAAACATAATCACCTCGAATATACGTCTTGGTCCTGTGCTTATTCGCCTTGCCCCATAAGAGGAGGTGCCGTTTTCGCCCTCCTCGTCGATTTTTGAGCTGCAGTTAGCAAACGCGCAAAGCACGCCGAAGCAATTACTTTTTGCAATTTTGGTATATTTTTGAAAAAGTAATTGCTTCGGCTTTATTTATACGTTTGCTAACTGCAGCTCAAAAATCGGCGAGGAGGGCGAAAACGGCACCTACTCTTATGGGGCAAGGCGAATACCCTACATGACGTATTTTTTATATTTTTTACCCAAGCGGTATTGTTATTATTGGTGAGGTAAAACCTGGCCACCCAGCCCAGGTCAAGCCTGAAAATAGGGTAACCCATTCTTCCCAGTAGTAAGCGAGAGTTCGATTGCTAAGTGAACCCAGCACATCCCTACGCATCCACACATCCACCACTCCACAGCTTACATCTGATTGTCGCTCCACAATGAACACGTGGCACTCCAAAAACGCGGCCGCATTCGACCATCTTCGCTCATTCGCTCTATTTCTCCAGCAATTAATCTCCACATCCTCTCTTCTATTCTCATCCACCAAGTAGGAGAAGCAACAACGCCCCTCGTTCCTCGCCTCTTGACACAGTCGTGCAATGCTGGTCATCTCGTGTTGAAACACCACATCGCCAGTCTCTTCACAAACAGCTCTCAGTAGACCGCCACACGCAAGCAAGGCCACTCTTCTGTTGGTGGGTTTCTCCTCTGCCAGCTCGGCAATCACCCAGGGCAAAATGGCCGCCTTCCATTCCTTGCCTACTGCCTCGGAACCGCAGTAGAGAAAGGTGTTTGAAGTTACTGGGGGCTGGGCGTTGGGCGGTTAACCCCCTTCGTAATCCCAGGCGTCCGCCTGTCCGTAGCCACCCGGCAAACCCCGTCCGTAGACGGGATTGTTTGTTTTTCCACCCCGTCTACGGACGGGGTTTGCCGGGTGGCTACGGACAGGCGGACGCCTGGGATTACGAATAGGGTTAACGTAATATCTATTTTGCGCAAGCGCATGGATGAACATTGGCTAGGCTAAGGCTTATATTTAGGTATTGGATGCAGAGGGGTATGCCTCAGCCTTAGCCTAGTCCATCTATGTGCCTGCCCAACGTAGATATTACCGTTAACCGCCCAACGCCCAGCGCCCAGTGGTAACCCCTCAGCGCCCAACGCCCAGTAACTTCAAACACCTGTAGACAACCGAGCCAAGCTTGCGACGGTCCTCAGAAAACACGGGCGGCGTACTAGTCCTGCTAGTAACGTCGGACTCCTCAGTGTCAACGATGGAACAGTTTTGCCCATCCTCTTCTTGCTCTTCTGAGATGGAAGAAGAGAGGGAGGGAAACTCCAGCTTCTTCGGCTCAATTGGACTCTCCATGATTAGGCCTGATGATTTGGGGTTTTTGCGTCACTTCGGTTTTGATCTGAAGTGAGGGCAGTTTGGCAGAAATTTTAGATGGGAAGGATGATCTTTTTACTGCCACTCACTGCCCGATATCGCCACTCCTCCATTCTTCCCCGTCTTTCTGCCTTTATCGGGTTACACTAATTGCTAAACCTAAACCTAAACCAGCACACTAATTGCTAAACCACTAAACTTCTAAACCAATAGCGTTTTTCTTATACCTTCGTAATTTTATTACAAATTAGCAACAAAAGATGCACGTCTAAACCTAAACCGGCACACTAATTGCTAAACCAGTACACTTCTAACCCAATACCGTTTTTCTTATACTGATAGGCTTAGGCTTAGGCTCAGGCTTAGGCTTAGCTTGGGCTCAGGCTCGTTGTTGGGTTAGAAGTGTACTGGTTCAGCAATTAGTATGACGGTTTAGGTTTAGACTTGCATTTTTTGTTGCTAATTTGTAATAAAATTACAACTGTATAAGAAAAACGCTATTTTCTCTGAAGTTTAGTGGTTTAGCAATTAGTGTGCCGGTTTAGGTTTAGGTTTAGGGTTAGGTTTAGCAATTAGTGTAACCCGCCTTTATCATCTTCGCTTCTTCGAAATCGTAATTTCCGGTCGCATATGGTCGTGAACTCCTATAAGAAGTAGCAATGTTTCTGTTGCAGGAGTACTTGGTTTTTCTTCGCGCCTGGATTTGTCGGTTATCTTGACACAGAGTAAATTAGCTACGAATTTATACAAATAATGCACATTACACGACAAACATCGTACCAAACTATAGCAAAACAAAATTTAAACCCAAAAGGATAAGCAATGTAAATCTTAGGTTATCAGGGTGAAACAAAAAGGTGCAGAAGCAATCCTGCTATCAATTCAGAGAATCTCTCATTTTCTGTTCCGTAATTTCTGCTTCCGGCATTCTGTAGGGAGCAGCGGCAAAAATCAGAACCAACATCGAAGCAAATGCACCCATTGTGAGAAAGACAGATGTCAGATTCCAACCCAGAAACAGCATCACAGGAGAACCCTTCAAAAATATACGCCATTTTCATCACTATTAGAGCATCGACAAATAACGTATGGTACTGTGGGGAAAACCCGGCCATGGGGGTAAACTCGTCCACCTATTGCAAGGCTCTTTGAACGTGATGCTTCCGCAAGTGGGCCAAACAGCTCATTTTGAAAGAAGCACGAGAGAAAAGAAGACATTTGAAAGAGAAAATTGATTGACATAATTTATTTTGTCTCAATCGGTCCCTGGTTGCTGAGACATCAGCCCTCAAAACTTCGGTGGTGGGATTTTCCCATGGCCGGGTTTACCCCTCCTGGTACCCAAAAAATCTGTAGCATATGGCTCGAAAACTTACCAAAATCAGTGCAACTGTCACTTCAAACGGTGCCAAAAGTACCAGCGCTAAGATTTTGCTCAATCCATGCTTGATTGGTGGAGCGTGGTCTTCATCTCCAACGTTATCGCTTGAATGGGTGGTGGTGGTGCACATGATTTTCAAAAGTTCTCCTGCTCAATTGTGTTCCTATGTGTGCATCTGCAAGTTCAACGCACAATCACTGTACGGCTGTGCGTAATGTACTGTACTGTGGCTCTGTGGCACGGCATCACAGGCAGAAATGTCACAAGTTACACATAGCATAGCATCCAGGCCAGGTGATTGATTGAGGTGATGACTAATTCAAATTTTCTAGCGCCGATCATTTCTGGCATTTCTCGATGTATTGTCTGGCGCGACAATAATAGCTCGTTACATAACTGAACCATGACGAGATTACCTCATTTGTCTTCTGTACGTACGTACACTATGTATTAGGGCAATGATTCTTTGGCGATTTAGGCTTGGTACCATTATAGGCTTTATGAAGGCCTTTTAGGCTTGCGCTTGCCGTTGTAGGCTTATATAGGACAACCCTACCCTGTAACATAACATAACATAACATAGGTGGTACGGTACGGTACGGTACGTACTGTACGTTTTTGTGATTTGTGATTGTACCCTGTTATCGTCCCAATACTACGGCGACGGGCCAAGCCAGCCCTTCTTTGTTCTTTGCATCCGTGTTCCCATTCAACGGTTGTTATTGGCTGCTAATTATCAATAAAAAAAGGTATGGCAGCCGCTCCTCAGCCCCCAAAACGGATATACGACACGCCAAGTTTCCGGTCGTGTCGCATACATATCGTCCACATCCTATTCGCAAAGTGTAACAGCTGAACGAGTGAATCGTCCACTTTGTGACCTAGACTCTGTTGAAATAAAACTGTCGCGTGATCATGACAGTCTATCGGAATTTGCAACGGAAGGAGTGGGAAAAGATTTTGTGCAAACGTGTCTTCTCGCTGCAGTAAATGTCATCCTTTCTTTTCGTCGTGTCGCGAGGCATCCCATTATGGGTCAGGCGTGTCCTTTTCGGGGAACGCAAGCCGATTTTGGGCCCACCCACCCTTTGGATATAATAAATAATACTTCGAATACGTACAAACACACCTGCACAGCAGCAGAGAGAGATAGAGCGAGAGAGAGCAGTGCCAAAACCCAGTTTTCGGCTAATTTGGAAAACGTTCCTTTTTCGAGCCGAAGGATGGATGGACCTCATTTTAGATGTGAGAATCTTTGACAAACACTTTCATAAGGCCACTTGGCCCCATACATATGCCCATCCGTTGCACATCACCCTCCTTGGTTGGGTATCTCTCGACACTTTTTATCCGTGCAAAGAGTTCCGATGTACAAAGAGCTCGATTCGATCCGATATGGTACCATAATATGTACTTTGGTGATGTAATCAATGATTCGCTTAAAACACAAATTTGCATGGGAAAAGAAATTGGGTCAGCAGCGCATTGTGAAAATCCGGAAGATGTAAAATGACTGACTGCAAGTTCTCGTCGCATATCATCTTACAGGTTACCATTTTCGTAGCTGCAAGTTACTATTTACCAGAAGCCATGGAAATGGAAATGGAATCTTGCCAGCCAAGCTCCCGTTACTCTGGTTCCCTCTTAGTAGATCCTCCAGTGGCCCGTCCTGGGACCCAAAAGTACATCGTCGCCATCTTGCCCATACGTTCACAGGGTTCCATCCCTCCTCTCAGCTGTGGCAAGCTGAATTTCGAGCAAATCTTAGCCGCGGAAGCCTTGCTATACGCGAAGAGATCATTTGTGGAGAGGCATGTGGATCAAGACCCGCTGGGACTGATGGTACTCGATAGTTGCAGCTCCAGTGATTCTGCCATCAGAGATGTGGTGAACTTCGAGTCATGCACCTTGCTGTTTTCAAGGCCAGGAATGCCGGTCTTTCCTACAGAAGCCGCCGCCTACCTAAGCATTGGAAATGGTCTCTTCAATAATCTGGTTAGCACTGCGGTAACGGCGTTCGAAAAGTCGATTCTGTCCCTGAAATTACCGGAACTCGAGGTGCAACTGCCAGAAAGATTCTCCGAAACTTCCACCGCCTTTCGCGTACGTTCCATGGTGGAGCTGTTGCTTCATTTCCAACTCCTCTACATCTCCGTAGTTTACAGCTCCAGTACGTACAGCGTGGAGCTGTATCGAGAGTTCAAAAGAGCGGTGAAAACCAGGGGAAGAATATGCTTCGAAAAGTATCCGGTGTCGGCCGCAGCGAGCAGTGACAAGTACCACCTTCTCCTGGAGACATTGGCGAAGAAAGAAGACGCAAAAATCTTGCTCCTATTAACCGATTCATCCGCCACATTGAAGCTGTTGTCTGCGGCCAATTTGCAGCAGCGATTGTCGCGATTTTTCTGGTTCGGATTCAGCAGCAGTCTTTCCACGGTCGAAGTTCCCTATTTGATTCCTCAAAGAAGCATCTTTCTCATGGAATTGAGCCACGTCGACGGATTTCAAGCGGGCTTTCAGGCGAAAGCCACGAGATTTTTCGGCCTGGAAGAGAATCCCTGGCTTTATCAGCATCTTAACTGTCAAGAAGACCGTTTGTGGGAGTGCCGAGAAAAAATTCGGCAGTTTCCTAATAATTTATGGCACGTTCATAGCTCAACAATTCAGCGTATGGTTCACGTGTTCGATCTGCTTTCATTAGCCTTACAAGACGAGAATAATAACGCGAACAAAGAAAACGGCAGCAGCACGTTTGCGCATAAGTTGAGAGTGGTTCAGCAGCATTTGTACAACAACGGCCAGCGAAA
This sequence comes from Epsilonema sp. ZAB3_2, assembly GCA_030247985.1. Classification (NCBI taxonomy): domain Eukaryota; kingdom Metazoa; phylum Nematoda; class Chromadorea; order Desmodorida; family Epsilonematidae; genus Epsilonema; species Epsilonema sp. ZAB3_2. The sequence goes on along the minus strand of JASAMW010002572.1, from coordinate 124,297 downwards.
ACTGCGAATTTTCAGCTACCAGAAAGCCGCCGACTTAACCCTTAGCGAGCATCTTGCTCGACAGCAAGAATCCTGGCTCTTCGTTCAAGTCGGTACCGTAGCGCCGGGAAAAGCTGTCAATTTGGATAAGAACTACCTCAAAACTAAAATTCCCACCAATATTCACTGTCAAGAAAACTGCTCTGCACAATGCGCTTTCGCCGCAATTCGGGGCGGTTTCACGAATAAGAAAAGTGCTACCAAGAATACTTTTCTAAACGAATCAGAAAAAGAGGAAGAAGCGACTACTTTTGGGACGGCAGCTGCCGCCAAAATCAGCTGGACTTCTGTGAAACACCGAAACGCGGCATGGGCCTACGTTCTAAGTGCTTTATCCGCGCTTTTGGTCGTCATTGTCTTTGTCTATGAACTCTCAGCCCTTGGACGCATATGCCAGAACATTCACCGTCTACCCTCCCCTGCGCATTGGGCTGGCATCGCCTTGGGCCAAATATTACTTTTCGGCATATTTCTTTTAACCCTCAGTGTTCTTACGTCCAGTTTTGAAGCTACCGTTTACCTGTGCGGCGCTCAGCGATTCGGCGTAAGTTTCAGCCTGATTCTTTGCTTCGGTACGCTGATGGTTAAACTACTGGTGCTCATCAGTGCAGAACAAAGCCAAATGTTGGGCTGCGTCTACCAGCTGCTTCTAATTTTCCTATTGGTCGTCATCCAAACATCAGTGAACATTCAGTGGCTTGTTTACGACCCACCGTTACTGGCTGTATCTGAAGGTGTCATCATTTGCGACGTGTCCCTATTGGATCGCACAAAGGGTTTAGGCCTTCCTCTGTTCATCCTGTTCTGCACAACTTTGCTGGCGATCAAAATTAGGGAGAACCCTTTCAATTTTCGAGAAGCCTCTTTTATCGCACCGGTGTCGCTGTGTTTGGTTATTATCTGGAGCTTGTTCGCTTCTGCAGGTAAACTTTGAAAATGCAAACTTTATAGGCGATGCAATGCATTCAATAGTGCCATATCATATTCTTTTGAATTCCCCAGTCGGCACTGAACAGGTTCTTTGTCCAGCTAGTGGATGATGATAGAATAAAGCCTAAGCTATTAGCCTATGTACTGTACGTACGTTCGTCCAGTATGTTTGAATTTTGTGGCATATTGCGCCTTTCCATTGCAGTGTTCATTGTAAAATTGGAGTATGCACTGGAAATAGCCACTGGCTACTGTGTGCTCGCCACCGCTTGCATTCTGCTGTTCGGGATGTTCTTTCCAAAAACAAGACAAGCAGCGGCTACAGGATCGAATGGCGTTAACCACGAGGTAAAAATTTGCGTAGAATGTATGGATGCTAATGTAGTGCCAGCAAGTTGGTGTTTCAATTTCACGGTTAGCTTCTTTGAATTGAACTTTACTGAGAAAACGGGACATGCGGCAGTACATACATACCTGTGTATTTCAGCTGGCAGAGAAACTATTTCAATTCGCTCGCATGACGTCCAAATCAAAGCAGCAGCAAGGAAGACCAGGGTCACAAGACAGTAGTCCCTTCTCAGAGTCTACCCAAGGCACGAACCCATCGCCCAATCAGCTTCAGCTGCCGCAGCAAGGTACGTTATGTACGTATGTACATTTGATGGTGTGCAGTGCACAGCACACGATGTTATACCTACACTTACAATATGTACAATAATATGTGTACAATAAAGATTCCACATGCACATACATAGCCATAGCCTGCCCGTAAAATATCAATGCTGACTGTATGTAAGTCAACAAACTGTACATGCAGACAGTAGCTAAACAAAAAAATAAACATGCCCAGCCTAAAAATAAACATAAATAGCTGTACATACCTGTAGGTAAAAATAATAATAAAAATTAAAAAATATAAATTCAAATATACGGCACATAGTACAGTACATACAATTTAAAACGATTTCAGCTTTCAACCAAGCCGACACTCTCTCCGTCTCCGCTCAGCAAGCAGCCGGCGCCCTGTTGATCGAAATTCCCGTGCCACTAGAAGCAGCCGCTTCGGTGCGTCGAAAGCAGAAGCCGCCGAAGCCGCCCGCCAAACCCGAACTACAATCCAAGACCAAGCAGCCACCGCAACCCCAAAGAAAAACAGCGCAGGCTGCACAGCTCCAGCAGTGGCCCCTTCCTCCCACCCCGCCTCCCTCGCTGCATCAGGTGATAAAAGAGCGTGTGCAAGCCCAGTGACGACGTACAAGAGTGGGAGTTTGAGAAATTGAGCTGTGCAGCCAGATGGGGACGTGCGCTGAGAGCCTGAGAGGCGTAATCCCGTACTGCGCTGCGTGTTCGACTCACGCACTGGCTGCCCAAGTTTTCAGACTGCTTCTTTGTGCTCACATGTAAATACGTAGAGTACACCCGCGCTACGGACTATTCCATCATGTTTTGCGTCTGCATCAGGTTTGTTACGACGAATGCGCCGGAGGTCCCGAGGAGCAGAACGGGCATAGGGGCAGCCAAGGCACCCTAGACATACCTGCCATTGGGCCGGAGCAGCTACATTTCGACGCCAGCAGAAAGGCGGCCGTGCATGTGGTGAATGGGGCACCGCTGCAGGGAGGAATGATTCAGGTGCCCTTTGATCAACATCACTTCCAGCTGATGCAGGCAGCAGCTGTGGGTGGCAGAGGAGGCAGGAGAATGGCCCCACAGCCCCCGATTCCACCCGCGCATAAATGTAAGCAGTGCGGATTAGTAGGAGTAAGGTAGCATGGGCTAAGTTGGACCAGAAATGAAGAAATTATAGACTCAAAAGGGGAGGGAAGAGACGTCCTCCGCGTTCAAAGGTAGAACTGAGAGGACTAAGTTTTGGTAATTTACAGAGACTCATCAATCATAAATTAGCAAGATGATGTTATGTATGTAGTACATACTATGTACTGCACCTTGTACTACCCGAACACTCATCATTTATCAAGATGATGACGTAATGTACTGTACCTGTACATGCATATTCTTCTTTACTATTTACGCCACCTCCACATGCGTACCCGAGCTGAAAGTAAAAACGAAACTCCCCTTTGGAGGTTGTTGCTTTTTTTTTTTACAGCTGTGACATTTCGAAGCAGTCACGATGTGATGATATCTCCCATTCCAAATGGCGGGGGTGGTTCCAGCAGTAGTCACTCAAATTCCTTAATTCGCATCCCTCCAACCCCTCAGTTGTTGGTGCCTGTACACCAATCGCATATGCCAGTGCCACATGGAGATGTGATTCAAATGCACGATGATGGTAAATTTCACGCCACAGGCAACGTATCAGAAAAGGCTTTCATTTGGAGTAATTTGCAGGAATCACAAGAAGTTACTCGAAGAGAGGCAGCAAGAGGCTTGGGCAACCACCTTCCATGGATCATGGATACAACGATGGCTTTCAAAGTAGGCTATTTCATGAGAAATAAAACAAATGGGTCAAAGGGCCACTAATCTACAATTTATTTCGATCCTGCAGATTACAATGAAATCGATGAGATACACCTGTACAGAAGCAGATCCTCAGCATCTGAACTGGCTAGAGCCAGAAATCACAGCAGAGCGCCTAGCCGTGGCGCGCGCTCAGGTAATCAATTTTCACTGGTGCGCTTCAGATGTGAACTCCGAATTCACTATGTAAAATCTCCCGCACCGAACTCGCTCCGTTTTTCCAAATGTGCGTGTGAACAACCGAGTTTGAAAATTCGGTGACGTGCGAATCCCAACTCGGAGCGAACTCGGAGCACGTCTGAAGCGCACCACTGTATGCATGTACAAGTACTGTATGTATGCACAAGTGCTGGTGTACATCATAAAAGCAGAACGAACAGATAAAAAACACGAAAGATAAAAAACGAAACAGAACAGATAAAATATTCTGTTTTAGATATTAGCCCCTCAGACGGGATCAGACTGTAAAGCAAGTATTGTGATAAAGATTTACAAAGAATAAAAACCGACAATGAAATACCAAGAACTAATACCGTATTTTTGGGTGTATATCCCCCCCTTTGTATATCCCCCCCAGTGTATAACCCCCCATTGGCAAAACATAAATTTTGTCCAGTGTATATCCCCCCCTGGTGTATAACCCCCCATGTACTGTAAGGTACCTGACCTACCTATGTAAGCTGGTCATAAGCTAGCTATAGCTACTCCTACACCAAGCTACTGTGCCTATAAGCTTAGCTGAGCATGTCTTGTACTAGAATAACCCTGTTTTGACCGCGATTATGCCCTAAAACACATACTTTTGACCTCAAAAACATGCCTCTACACACCTCTCAAAAACATAAATTTTGTCCCATATTTATCCCCCCCCCCCCTTGTATATCCCCCCAGTGCATAACCCCCATAGGACCTCTCGATTTTTGTATAGCCCCATGGGGCTATACACCCAAAAATACGGTACTCCTTCTTGTACGTGCGTACGTATGAACAATTACGAGCTGCACACGCTGTTGTATTGTATGTACATGTGCATGGACGCAGTGGTACGTAAATGTCAAGACAGAGCATAAATAGGGGGCTTTGGTTCCATTCTATCTGAAAATGATTCGAGTTTCAACCAATAAAACGCGTATAAAAATCAGCAGTGCATGTACACATATGTATACCTTTTAGCAGTACCTGCCTATCTTTACCTATGTACAATAATGTACCAGCCTATCTATACAAGGTCTTTACAACTAATTTCCTAGTCGTGTACAAACAGATAACTGTGCGTTCAGTATAATGCGCAAACGCAAAATGATTTCTGTGTGGCAATATTTCATCTCTTTGCGTTTGCATAACCAGCTCAACGTATGGACAGTATGAATAAAAAAAGTGACTCCAAACCGTATTATACGTACGTATAGGGTACTGTGGGGTAAACCCGAACACGGGGTAAACCCGGACACCTAAGCTTTTCTGAACTTGCCGCTTCAGCAAATGATGAACATAGAAGCTCATTTGAAAGAGGAGAGATCAAGGAATCGATTGGTAGAACACGTGTCTCAATTGGTCATGCGGTTGCTGAGATATACTGGGTGTCCGGATTTACCCCCGTGTCCGGGTTTACCCCACACAGTACCCTACTTCCCCTACTCACTCTTCTCCTTCTCTTCCGTCGCTTCCTCTGCCTGTTCATCAATAACGTCCGCGCTCAGGACAAACGGCTGAGAGAGTCCCACCAGACAGCTCCTATCTCGACTGTAATAGCCGAGTCTGTAGCTGCCGGGAGGCGGGAAGTACTGGCTCATGAACAGCAGATTCTGGGCTCCGCTCCCATCCTCCCAAGAGGAGAGCGTGTACATCCACGTCACAACGTCCTGCACATCCGAGGTGAAGTCCAGCTGGAAAAAAGCAGAAAATATGTACATATGGGATAGTATGTACTTTCAATCATCATTCGGGTCGACCAGGACAATTTTGTAGACCTCTGTTTCGTGATGGACCTACAAAGCGGTCGACGCCACTGTACAAAGTACGGCGCCGCGCACGTCGAATTGCGTCAAAGTACGGTCCACTTATTTAGAAGGTGTCCACGCTTGCGCCGTACTTTGTACATGCATGTAGGCCCATCATCACAAAACAGAGGTCCACAACAAAATCGTCCTGGTCGACCCGAATGACGACTCGTGGTAAGCCGGACAAAGATTGAGTGACTTTTGCCACCAATACATCTCGAGCGGATATTACACACCGGATTGGTTTGCGTGCGTCAGAGCTTTACGTCTGCTGTTCCACTCTACCACAGTACTTAGGTGTACCTTGTACACGCCGACCCAATCCAAAGCACTGTAGGAGTAGGCAGGCGTGCATATGAACTTGACACAGTGGTTGGGGTAAGCTCGAGACCAGGAGCTCCCACTCCAAATTTTCACCGGCCACATGTCCTCAGATCCTCTGTGCTGCAACAGCTCTTTGGATAACTGCAGCAGAAAGAGATAAAAGGAGTTCGCATAGCACGTGTAGTATTTATTCGCCTTGCTCCATAAGAGCAGCTGTCGTTAATCTTTTTATCACACACACGCAAATCATGCCGAAGCAATTATTTTTTACGCATAGTACACCAAATTTTGAGCTGTAGCTATCACACCAGCTCAAAATTCGGCGGGAAGTCGAAACGGCAAATGCTTTTATGGAGCAAGGCGAATATACGCTTATGTACAAAGGTACAGTGATGCGTGCAAGTTTAGTGAAAAGCGTCCTAAGCTGTAAATAGTCGTGGTTCGGCCCCCACGCGCCGAGAAAGGAAAACGGCGCGTGCGTTGTTGTAGTTGTCGTTCCGTTGCGAAGAATCGTTATTTCCACGTTTTGAACAGGCGCGTGTCTTTCTTTCCCGCATGGGGGCCGAAGCACGACTCATCTTGAGTGTAGGGCGCTTTTACACGTTAGCAACTTACGTACAGTAATCTGAAAGGAAGCAGCGACTGGCTTGTGATCGCTGCAAATCACAGCTTCTCGACTCGAGTACGAAAGCAGAGAGCACTTGAGAATTCCCTGACTGCGAGCTTTCGGCAACCCTGCAACCTCGTCCACACGCCACAACACACGATCGCACCAGGAGGGCATACGCCTGCAAAGACAACTGTACATGTTCCGAATTTTACTCTGCAAATACTAAGTTTGGCTCAAAATCAAGACCCGGATTTCCCACGCTTCTCCCAAGGTGGCACGCGTGCGCTTCGGTTCTTGATGTTCAGTCAAGCTTTACTTACAGTCAGTGGTGCGCTACACACGTGAACTCCGAATTCGGAGCTCTGACTGCTCCACCATGCAAAATCTCCGAATTAGCACCGAACTCGCTTCGTCTTTTCCAAACGTGCGCGTGAACAGCCGAGTTCGCATTTCGGAGACGTGTCAGTAAACAACAACCGACCTTCGTTTCGGTCACAACCGAAGTCACTCCGAACTCGCTCGGAGCTCGTGTATAGTGGGCCAGTGTAATGACAAGCAAAGTACAAAAGATACCGCAACTTGCGTTATACGTACGTACAGTTCGTCATAGTCGGGCGTATTGATGAGAAATCTGTAGGTGGGAGCGAAAGTGACTTCGCCTTCGTGAAAATGGTGCATAGCCGCCTTCTCTGACATAACTCGCTTCAACTGAAACCATGCAAACCAACGCAGTACAGTACGTACGCACGCATGCAGTTCTATGTACTGCAGTGTAATGTAGAGGGCACACAGTAAAAAGAAAGAAACGAACTTGGTCAAAGCTGAGAAGTTTCTTGATGGCACCCGCTTTGTTCTCCGTCAACAAACGAATGGCTTCAGTTTTGGAGTAGAAATCCACGCGAAAGTTGAAATCACCCGCGAAAAACACATAGCTACAAAGAAACAACACAACATACCGTAACGTATGCACGTACACATGCTGTCTTTATCAATAATAATATAACCTCACAAGAATGAAAAAGTACACGCTAAGAAACGATTGAACCCTGCCGCATTTGACTTGATTACAATAGTCGATGACTACAATCAAGCAACAGTGATTATCAATCGTTTCTTAGCGTGTAGTGTTTCATTCTTGTTAGGTTATATTATTCTTGGTCTTATCATGAATACCAACGGCCAGATTCCCTGTCAGATAATCTTCTACTTACTCATCGGAAATAACAGCTTGAGATCCAGAGTCGGGAAATCGTAAAGCGTCCATCACTGACGAATATTGCTAAGAAGGCGCACAAAGTGACATCATATATACAGTACATACAGTCTCGAACCTACATATGTACAACGAAGAATACATTACTACCGTTTGTACCTGAATCCTTTCTCCAAGTCTATCATTATCAGAGATGAAGTGAGCACCAACAAAAGACAAGCGCGTACCATCCCTCAGCGTCAGACGAACTACTAAGCCACCCTTGATACCCTGCAAAACACTGGAAGCTCCACACGTAACAGCTCACATGTGCGCAACAAACAACCGTATTACACTGTAAACCCTCGTTTGTAGCCCCTCGAATAAGATACCGTATTTTTGGGTGTATAGCCCCATGGGGCTATACAAAAATCGAGAGGTCTGATGGGGGGTTATACACTGGGGATATACACTGGGGGGGATATACATGGGACAAAATTTATGTTTTTGAGAGGTGTGTAGAGGCATCCTTTTAAGGTCAAAAGTACGTGTTTTAGGGCATAATCGCGGTTATTCTAGTATAAGACATGCTCAGCTAAGCTTATAGGCATGGTAGCATGTTGTAGGAGTAGCTATAGCTAGCTTATGACCAGCTTACATAGGTAGGTTAGGTACCTTCCAGTACATGGGGGGTTATACACCAGGGGGGGATATACATAGGACAAAATTTGGGATGGGGGGGGGGGGGGATGGGGGGGGGGGGGGGGGGGGGGGGGATGGGGGGCCGGCGGGGGGGGGGATAGTCCCCTCGTATATATAGCCCCCTAATCAGAGACTAACGGTTTGACAGCACCGGGTGCTATAAACGAGGGTTTACATTACAGTACGTCCGCAGGATGGGTAACAAACGGGCAATGGCCCATTCACATCGGTGTGTCCAACTGTTCATGCCGCGACACACGCCAAAGCATGAACAGCGATGGATGCGGCGAGCGCATATTTCCTTCCAATGTGAGTGAGCCATAAGCGCTTCTTGTGATGAAGGTTCTTATTCTTATTCTTATACGCACCAGAGCTCCTCCAAGCATTGACTTGGCGAATCGAGTGTCAACTCTGTCCAGCAACGGCAGCAAATCTCGACGAATGAAGAGAACGACCAGCATGCCGCACATACGGGGTCGGTTCCACTGCAATATTCACCATATGCAATAAGAGCAGTGCTTGGTGGATGAGAATCGAAGAGAGGATGTGGAGAATAATTGCTGGAGAAATAGAGCGAATGAACGCAGATGGTCTAATGCGGCCGCGTTTTTGGAGTGCCACGTGTTCATTGTGGAGCGACAATCAGATGTAAGCTGTGGAGTGGTGGATGTGTGGATGCGTAGGGATGTGCTGGGTTCACTTAGCAATCGAACTCTCGCTTACTACTGGGAAGAATGGGTTACCCTATTTTCAGGTTTGACCTGGGCTGGGTGGCCAGGTTTTACCTCACCAATAATAACAATACCGCTTGGGTAAAAAATATAAAAAATACGTCATGTAGGGTATAAGCACAGGACCAAGACGTATATTCGAGCTGATTATGTTTTATCGTGATTCCTGTAAATGGGTTAGACTTGATTGTCTCATTTATTAAAGTAAAAGCAAGCAAGCAAGTTTACCGCATGGTACCCTATACGTCCCTGATTCTAATTTTCCCGGTAATACAGTACTTATCCCGATTTCGATTTTTCTTTCTTTTATTATAGGTGTGGAAGCTGAGTGAAGCTATCAAGTTCGTTGCTAGTACGACGCACCGCGTGTTGGAGTCATGGACTACGCTTTGTGGACAGAAACAGCGCCCCCTATCTCCTTTGCCGGATTTGTCCAGTATGAGCCACTTCGAAGTGTTATACGTAGGCCGACTTAGCCTAGCAAACCAATCTTCCCCGACATTATCTACTACAGGCAGGGGAGCCAAAAGGGAGCCACATACATATGCGTGGTGTTTGATTCGTAACAGAACCAGAATTTACGATATGCGGTAACGCGATTGGGTTGGTCGATAGCGAACCCGCGGTATTTGGTGAAAGTTTGGATCGGTGTCTGCGGGGTCGTCGACGTCATTTGTTGTCAATTCTTCTTTTCACTCGCTCCTTTTCCGCTCCCAGATGATTGAACAAGGTCGACGACCCCGCAGGCACCTATCCAATCTTTCACTAAATACCCCAACCCCAGGGTCGCTCGCTATCGACCAACCCAATCGCGCTACCGCATATCGTCCATAGACCTGGTCCTACAGTACGGATCTGCACTAACTAACACCACACAAAAAGTAACTCGCCAACGAAGACATCCTGAAAGAATCTGTCAACACCTCCACGGCTAATTTTCAGCGGGATTTCCAAATCAAAAAACCGTTTTCTTCTATCTGCTCTCAGTGTCGAGATATCGCCGATTTCCTTATGTACTGAAATCACGTCGACATTTGGCAGATGCTAAACCACGCAAACCACGACACCCCACGACCCTGTACGCCCGATGCCCATTTTTATTGTTTTCATCACGTATGCATATTTCTACCACTTTTGATTTTTCGGGCGTTTGCGTGGTTTAGAATTGCCCAATGGTCGACGCCCATTTTGACGATTTCAATACATAAGGAAATCGGCGATATCTCGACACTGAGAGCAGATAGAAGAAAACGGTTTTTTGATTTGGAAATCCCGCTGAAAATTAGCCGTGGAGGTGTTGACAGATTCTTTCAGGATGTCTTCGTTGGCGAGTTATTTTTTGTGTGGTGTTAGTTAGTGCAGATCCGTACTGTAGGTGGCCGGGTTTACCCCACAGCACCCTACCTACCGACTGACAGCAAATCTGCACCAGATCCCTGCCTTGCACAGTACGCCTTATCTCTTTAGCCCAGGCTTCTTCGCCTATCAGCTGTAGCATAGTGACTTCTTGAAATCTGAAAAGAACGAAACATCAACAGGTATTTGAAAGCGGCAATGACCAAGGGATCGTGTTTTAATTACGCCAGGTGGGGTTGGTACGATGGCGGTCAGATCGATATTCTGATGCTGACAAGGGAGGGGGGGGGGAAGCCTCGGCGCAATATAGGTTGATGGGAACGGCTGCTGTCCAGTGGGATGGATCAGGCCATTGATTATGGCTATCTCTGACGCTGACTGTGTGACGGGGGAAGACCGGCCTTTGGCCCTATTCTGACGGTCGGGTCGGGTCGGGTAGGGGGCGGGGGGGGGGTACCCATCAATCTCGGCTGAAAACCACCTGACGTAATTTGTACAAGATCCCGAACTGTGCAAGAGAATGCGGGAGAACTTGAACGTCACTTACGAAACTGCCACAATATCTGCGTCCACCCATGCAGAGGTGGTCGGTTCCTGAAACAAACAGTCCAACCAGCCAGCTGGTGGCTTCTGAGATGGTTCCAAAGCACGCACATTGAAGGTGACCACGTGCACTCTAAAAGCAGAAAAATTTTACAACACACTGACCTTTCTTCACAGTATGCGTCACACAGTAAAAATTATTAGAGCGCCACATACGGAACGTAGGTTGGAGTACCATCGCGTATAAGTACGGTACGTATAGAACGTACTTTAGGGTTCCGCATTCCATCTGTAAAGAAAAGAACACTCAAAAGTGCGCTGTACCGTAAAGAACGTCACTTTTCACAATAAAGTAGTGAAGTGACCCATTGCACCACTTTTCCAAGCCACCAAACCACAGAAACCAGAGTTGAACAAACATTTTACTTCATACGTACGTATAAAAGCAACAAACATGGATCATAACCATAACAAACGGAAGAACAATTTCTACAATGCACGCATAGCCTAAAAGATCGTCGTTCATCACCAGTACTCATTACAGTAGGGTACTGTAGGGAAAACCCGGACACGGGGTAAAACCGGACACCTGGGCTTTTCTGAACTTTGACGCTTCAGCAAATGATGAACATGGTAGCTCATTTGAAAGAGGAGAGTTCAAGGAATCCATTATTGGTAGAATACTTGCCTCAATCGGTCGTATGGTTGCTGAGATATACTAGGTGTCCGGTTTACCCCCGCGCACGGGTTTACCGCACAGTACCCTACAATTTGCAAAGCCATTCAACCATTCTATTCACTACTTGCGCTAGAAGCGCGCTCCCTATCCTCTGCAGCCTTCGTGACCAACTGTCTGGCAAACTGGAAAGCGGCAATCAGCGCACTGAGCTGTATTTTCTCGTTAGATCCCGACGCTAATCTGTACTCGATTTCCGCCATACGTTCGAGAAGAACCACTTGAACATTGGACGGGACTTCCACTGTAATGAACACGGTACATGGACTGTCATTCACATTGGAAAATATTGCGCTCGACATACGCCCGGTGCGTCCTTGGCTTTCTATGCTTTTCGTGTCTCAATAGTGCGCTACACACGTGGGTGAGGAAACTCACAGTGAGTTTGAACTTCGAGTTTTCTTTTTCGTGTAGAGCATTCTCACTTTCTCCCACGCGCGAAATTTCTCACTGCGTGTCAGTTCACACGTGGTGGTGAGTTTCAAACTTCCGGTGAATTCACCGGTCTCCCTATGCTCCATCACATACTACTTGCGGAAAATTTCCCGGGAGTTTACACACCATGTGTGGGACGCACTAGTGTCGAGCTATGGATACGCCGACCGTACGCCCTAGCGCATATCTCCCATGTGAATGGGCCATAACTCCCAGATACAGACACCGAAAGCAATGCAATGCAGCAAGCAGGGCTTACGTCGATAAACGTATGAATGCAACTCCGAGAGAATATCCTGCAGTGCCAGACCTTTGTCCACTTTCAAGCTTGATATTTCTAAAACAAACGTCTATCCACATTTATTCCATTCAGCCGGTACGTATGAAGTTCTTTGGGGCAATAGGTCTCTTGACAGCAGAAATTCGGGGACATACCCAATGGTACCCTCCTTCAGTATTCTTGACCTTTATCCCTTACTTTTGAAGCATACGGGCACAGTTTCGTTGAGTAACCAATCCAGAATCGAGCTCACGTCTCTTTTGGTAGGGTGACCCACGCACGCGTACACATTCTGCTCATTCACTGCGTCAAACGCCATACTAGTCGACTAAAACGATTCATATCATTCACTTAGGAACTTTAGTGCATGTAAACAACTGATGTGGGACTCTGGCTTCTTCGTACGTAAATGAGATATATTGCAAACGCACTCGTGTTATGTACTACGGGGTAAACCCAGCCATGGGAAATCCGGCCACCTATGTTTCAGGGCTGCATACCGTATTTACCTGTGCATAGCCCCATGGGGCTATGCAAAAATTGAGAGGTCCTATATGGGGCTATGCATAGGGGGGGGCTATGCATAGGGGGGGGATATGCATAGGACATTTTTTATGTTTTTGAGAGGTGCGCAGAGGCATATTTTTTAGGCCAAAAGCACGTGATTTAGGGCATAATTGAGGTCAAACCAGGGTTATTCTAGTACAATACACGCCCAAGCAGGCTTATAGGCATCTTAGCTTGGTGTGGGAGTGCCTATGTGTAGGTTATGACCAGCTTATGTAGGTAGGTTCAGGTACCCTACAGTACATATGGGGCTATGCATAAGGGGGGGCTATGCATAGGGCATTTTTTATGTTTTGCCAATATGGGGCTATGCATAGGGGGGGGCTATGCATAGGGGGGGGGCTATGCACAGGTAAATACGGTATCTCAGCAACCAATGGACCGATTGAGACAAGCATGATATCAATCGATTCCTTGAACTCTCCTCTTTCAAATGAGCTATTCGGTGCATCATTTGCGGAAACAGCAAGTTCACGACAGGAGCTTAGGTGGCCGGGTTTACCCCATAGTACCCTACAGCCCGCCCCTACACTACTGCACTGTCCTACAGTACAGTACCTGAAGAATATTGAGCACTCGTCTCATGTCCCCTCCTGAAAGTGCCAGTAGTGCTTCCTCACCATCTTTCGTCATATTCACCCTAAAAAGAACAGTACGTATTCATTTCAGAACGTCAATAATCTGGCATTTAGCATCTAGACTAGAATTCACGATGTCAAATCAAATTCGTGGAATCGTTTCAATGCAAACGGTGCGACAAAACTAAAATTATATAAAAAAAACTTTATTCTCCCTCATCACCCACAACATTACCAATAAATACCACACTGTCATCTTCGCTAACATTCGCTTTCGTGTCTTTACACATTCTCTCCATAAATAAAAAAATCACAGTTAGTAGTAAACTATACATTCCCCTTCTTCTCCTCATGCGCTTCATATGCTCCGCACTTCTCTAAACTCCAATGACCGTTCTTCTTTCTGCCTTATTTGCCTCTGTCTCAGCTGGCGTTGAAATTTTCTCATCCTGTACCGTCTCAATCTCGATAGTACAGGGTGATCCAAAAAGAAGTGCTATACAGTAGGTCCGGTAGGAAGGAGGTACCTATGTATGTTGATTGCCGGAAAATCACCAGGGTGTCAACAGATGGAACGGGCTAGGGACCACTTGCGCTAAGAATTATGGATGGTCGCGAGTTGACCCTTCAGCATAGCACCACTATCAGTGCATTTTCTTTCCCTCTTACCAATCAAAAAGATGCACTGAAAGAGTGTAACATACAGAGGGATCAACTCGCGACCACTCATAATTCTTAGCGCAACTGGTCCACAACTCGATATTCCACGCGAAAATGACCACACTGGTTTGATGCCCTTAGATAGCGCCACTTGCGCATGCTACCAGGTTTCATGCTTGGGATATGACGTGACTATTTTTTTATCCTTCTTCTTCAAAGGATCAACACATTCTTGTTGCTACTCTTCTGGATCACCCTGTAACCACCGCCACGTCTTTCTCTTTCCTCTCTCCTGCGAATCCTCCGACTTTTCTTCCAGTTGCATTCGATGCACATCGTTCCAGATGTCGCCACGCTTTTTCCTCCCAGGATCTTCCATGCGGTCAAGCAAACAGGTTAGTATAGGCAGCACATCATCCATAGTGGACAGCAGCTCTTGTTCATCTGGCAACCAGCAATCCGAGCCCAGCCACGCCGTTTTTCTGTCTTGATGGCGGATTCACATGCAGACGTCAAAGCCATTGAACACCCATTGCATGGTGCATAACTCTCCATACTGAGACGCTGGGTGAAGACAATTCAGTGCAAAAACGGCATTTTGGGTCAAAATAAAAAAAACAACATTTTGAAACCATTGCCCAGTTTTTGACTGAATATTTTACAAACAAGTGAAACCTCAAGTAGTCTGCTATGGCCCAATGTGAATGCGCCATTGATTCTGCCTTTTCTTCTCACATTCCCACATCGCCCCTTCTTTTCTTTCCGCTCTTTCCTCCTTCACTGTCTTCAGCTTCTTCTTGTTTCTCTTCTCTCCCACCTTCTCTTCATCTCTTTCCACTGCTTGCTGCTTCGTCTCAATTTCCATAGGTTTCTGTGTTGATGTCTGCGTCCGTTTCTCCTCTCCTGTCTTTGTACTGGATGTCATCTTTGTGCTAGCCGTATTGCAACTGGAGAAAATGGAGGATTGCTGGCTCAGATAGGAGGATTGAGGCTCTTCTTCCAGCAGGCCATCAGTACTCTGCGTTCCGCAGTCCGTTTGCAAGGGGTCGAAGGGGGGGTCTCCATCGTCACAAACTACGTATACTACATATGAACCAGTTGCGCCAAAAAATTATGGAGGGTCGCGACTGACCCCTCTGTATTATACCTTTTGCACTTATGGTTTGATCAGTAGGAAAAAATCTTGAAAACGTGTGGTCAGCTCGCGATCAACAATGAATGAGGTCGCAAATAGCGCTGCGCACACGGAATATGCGACAAGAACTGACTGTTCGGCTACCCTTCCCGAAAGCTTTCGCAAACGGACTGCTGTAATGCTTTCGCTGGCCGCCTTGGAACCAAGAGTGGATGATGGCAAAAGATCTCGCCGCTCACTGGAGGCTGACGATGGAGACGTCTCCTTCTTGCTCTTCTTACTTACACCGCAAATTAGTAGAAAGCATGGTGGCGTTAGCAAGAAAAATAAGGCCGGGACAGGGCTGAGTAAGAGAAACATGTTCTCGAGCGACCATACACAAAATAAGAAAAAAGGGAGAATGGAATATGCAACCAAGTAGTAGGTCCAGTGAAAGAAAAAATATGCGCAGATTTCTTCGCGTCGCAAAAGTAGTAGCTGCGTGGAATGTACACAGCTAACCACCTTTTTTAGATAGCTGAGTAAGTACGACTCAAGTCAGCTACTTTTGAGACACCCGGTAGGTATAGCCAATTCGCGACACAACAAGCGTGAAATCGTATTCAATACAGCGTGTGCCAAAAGTAACCCGGCACTTCCTTTCGGTGCACACGGGCATAAAATTCACTGATTACTTTTTAAACACCCTTACACAAAAAATATATAACACGTTTTTTATATTTTTTTGCTTACGCATACAAAAATCGCAAATAAATAACGACCGTGAGTGAAATCGTATTCAATACAGCGTGGTCCAAAAGGAACAGCCACTTTGGTGCACGGACATAAAATTCACTGATTACTTTTGAAACACCCTGTATACATACTTTTCTTGCTCCACCACATGTTGCAATCTGGGTCGAATTTGTTCCGGCTTGAGAGGGGCGAAACGGAAGCGGGTACATATGGACGCAAGGCCGGAAAAATCTTGGACAGGTAGTTGCCGATCAGACAGAACCGCACGTGTTCCGTGTACTTTTCGATTACTGCAATTACTACTTGTTTCATCATGTTCTTCAGTGTGTTGAAGAGCGCTTCTCTGGAAATGCACCTTAGGTACCTTTTTATGGTCCAGCAGCCATTTTCCAAACAATATTGAGACTTCCGCATTACTTTGCTGACCAGTTTGCAATTTAACCCCTCCTGTATGCTGAGATACGGCTGCTGGTAGGCCCAATTTTCCCCCCACTTGCCCGCCACTTTTTTCAAAAATTCTTAACATCATTCTACTCCATTTTCTTCGTAGATTCCGGTTTGGGGCATGCCCCTTCGATATTTTGATGAAATAAAACACCATTAAAATTGAACGAAAATGATCAAATTAGCCAAAATTACTGCGTTTTGGACTATATCATGCCATATTCATCAAAATATCGAAAGGGCATGCCAAAAATCGAAATTATTGAGAAGAAAATGGAGTAGAATGATGCTAAGAATTTTTGAAAAAAGTGGGCGGGCAAGTGGGGGAAAATTGGGCTTACCGAGCAGCCTGATCAAAGGAGGGGAAAGCAACGGCAGCAATGTACGCCAAGGTCCATATGTTGGAAAAGGCGCGGACCAAAAAAGGTACCTAGGGCACCAGAAGCGCCTCAACACACGAAGAACAGGAGAAACAAGAAAACAAAAGCAAACAAACAGCCAACTGTACATACGTACACATTGACAAACTGGGGGAAAATCCGTCCATTTATGCAGTAGGGAACTATGAGGTAAGCGGAAAATAGCCGGAACCTTTATTGGTGAGGTAAACTCGGCCACCCACTACCTTCTTTCTAAAGTTCACAATAAGGGTACTGTGGGGTAAACCCGGCAATGAGAAAATGCGGCCACCTAATCTTCAGGGCTGCACATCTCAGCAACCAACGGACAGATTGAGCCAAGTAAATGACATCAAACGATTCCTTGACCTCTCCTCTTTCAAATGAGCTACAGTTGGCTCATCATTTGCTGAAACAGCGAGTTCAAAGGAGCTTTAGGTGGCCGGGTTTACCCCATAGTGTTCTGTTCAACCCTCAGGTTAACTCCTCCCGGGATTCAAAGTCTCATTGCGCAACGGGTTGTGCAACGGTCGCCAACCGACATATAGAGGCGTTGCGCAACGGTTGCCAACCAACATATGGGCGTTATGCAACGGTTGCCAACCGTTGCCATGGTTACGTAACTTCCATATGTTGGTTGGAAACCGTTGATAACGCCCATATGTTGGTTGGAAACCGTTGCGCAATGCCTCTATATGTCGGTTGGCGACCGTTGCACAACCCGTTGGCACGTGAGACTTTGAGTCCGGGAGGAGTTAAGCAGAAGCTAAATAACGTAACGGCATGACGAATAGCGCCCACAAATTACCCCCGAATTACGCCACGGCATAATTCCCCGAATTACCTCACAAATTACCCCAAAAATTACCGACGCATTACCCCACAAATTACCCCAGAATTCCCCCACATGAAGTACATACGTACATGTACTTCGCCTGAGGGCGTTCTGAGCATCCGTGGTCATCGCGTCCGCTCCATCCAATATTACCAAATTACCCCACAAATTTCCCCCAAATTACCCCACATGACGTACGTACTCCGCCTGAGGGCGTTCTGAGCGTCCGTGGTCATCGCGTCCGCTTCATCCAGTATCACCAAATTACCCCACAAATTTCCCCCAAATTACCCCACATGACGTACGTACGTACTTCGCCTGAGGGCGTTCTGAGCATCCGTGGTCATCGCGTCCGCTTCATCCAGTATCACCAACTTGACGCCCCTGCCCAACGGCTGCCCCTGGTACCGCAGAAAGACTGGATCTGCTCCCTTACCACCTGAATGCCCCGATCGTCTGACGCGTTCAACTGCAGATAAACACAAGACATGTAAAGAGTAGGTACGACTCGGGTAAAAACGGACATTAAGCGTTTTCTGAGGCCCGCCGCTTCAGAACGACCCCCGGTCGGGTTTGACCCACAGTACCCTATCATGTATTGATCGATCGGGAAAGTCAGTCCAGTCCGGCTCAGCACGTCGTAAAGTATGTATCATAACAGCAATCGAAAATAGATAGAGAGAAAATGTCAATCGATAATCGGTATCTTGCGTTTGTTCGTTATGGACACAGGCTATTGATTCCCATACACTTTACACGTAAGGATGAAATAGAAGACTGACTACTATTTGCGGCCGAGCCTCCGATTACTCCTGTCTAGACGCTACACCAAGAATTTATCAAAAATAACTCTCCCCTTATGGCTCCTTCATTATGCACTTACCTCGAGCACCATGGAGCGAAACTGCGTGGGGGTGTAGAGTCGTTTGGCGCAGGCGAGAATCGTACTCGTCTTTCCGGTGCCTGGAGGCCCATAGAAGAGCAGATGGGGTAGTCGACCTTCTTCGATGAATCTCGATACTAAAATCCGCCTCAAGACGTCTGATGCCGCGTTCACCAGACGTCCGTAAATCCGCACGTCCGTCAACCCAACCCAACACCACGTCAACCGCCGTATACATACGGGTTCCGTCCGAGGTGAGTCTACGAGTACATGCCCGCAAACACCATAGGGTACTCCTAGATACAACCGTGGATTACGGACGGACGAGAAGAGCAAAAGTAATCTATAAAAACGGACAAGTGCGCTGCGTACCGCGGCGTACGCCAACGTATGTATGTACAAATCCATACAAAACAGCACGGAAGTGTGTTACAATACTTGTCGAATGATATCCTGATGTGATACAAGATATCCAAGGCGGCTGGCCTATATTTCTCCACCAGGGCAGATTCTGCGGCTGTTTCGTTCTTCCCTCGTCGTTCGAAGCCCTCCACAGATGCCGATGCAACCATTCTGGATCCTAAATAATTGTCCATTAATCAATCAACACCATTGAAACATAATCAATCACATAAACCCATTCATGACGTACAAGCTTCTAAATAAGCAATAGGCAAAAAAGATAAGCTTATTTTGGCAAAGCTTGACTGACCATCACATCACCAAATCCATCAAATATTTTTGCTAATAATTGTAAACTTTTACTTGTCGCAAACAAATTTGCATAATCAGCTAAAGGCAAAAACATGGGCAAGGCAAAGGCACAAAAATTGGTTGATATCTTTGGGAAGACTTGAGTTTTCAGAATTCATAACTATTCTAACACACAAAGCATAAAAAGCAAGATACATTTCGTGATCATATTTGCAAAAGGCCGTAATAACCTCTGTACAATCGTCTATAAATGCACGCATAAAACAGCAGCACTGAAAAAAGAAACCTGAGCCAGAAAAACTCACACATCATCATCAACTGAAACAATATCAAGAAAACATACAATAAAAGCACCTTCAATCAAACGCCATTGCAATGAAGGGTAAACCCGGCCATGGGATAAATCCGGTCACCTATGCTCCTTTGAACTTGCTGTTTCAGCAAATGATGAACCAAACAGCTCATTTGAAAGAGGAGAGGTCACGGAATCGATTGGTATCATACTTTTCTCAATCGGTCCATTGGTTGCTGAGAAATGCAGCCCTGAAACTTCCGGTGGCCGGATTTTCCCATGGCCGGGTTTACCCCGAAGTACCCTAAAGCTCAAAAGCATAGATGACTATCCAGAGTACAGTTCTTGTTCCCAGGAGTGGCGAAAGCCCGTCCAGTGGCTGCGCACAGACACAGGCGGAAGGCTAGGAAATTGGCGCGTAAAGATGGCGAGCTGGAGAGAGGAAACTGGTTAGCCTCGTCCAGTCGGATGCCTTCGGCTGCCTTAAGCTTCACCGAACCGTCACTCTACAAACCAACAAACAGCAGCAGCTATTCGCTACGTGCGCTAAGACCTGTGGATGGGGCAAAACGCATAATGCAGTGTGGGGCAATGGACGAGTTGCGTTGTCGCAATATGGGTCTGGTTGATATCGACCCCGCGGTATGTCAACATGGTTCAGTCATCTGGGAGCGGAAAAGGAGCGAGTGAAAAGAAGAATTGACAAAAAGTTACGCGATGACCCCGCAGACACACCGATCCAAACTTTCACTAAATACCTCGGGGTCGCTTATCGACCAACCCAATCGCGACAACACCACTGGTCCATACATAATGTGCTTGCTTACGCTTGTCCTGAACTCGATGTTGTTCAGGGCTCGCATGCGGAATGCCTTGGCACTGAAAGAGTTGCCCTCGTTGCCACGAAAACTCAGATTCTCAAGTCGAAAGAGGCTTTGTCCACTGGAGAGCGCACCTATAACAACACCCCAAACATAACCATTCATTATGTACGATATTCTACTTGCTCCATAGGAGCAGAGTTGTCGTTTCGACCTCCCCGCCGAATTGAGCTGTAGTTATCACACACACACACGCAAAGCACGCCGAAGCAATTATTCCACGCAAAGTACGCCGAATTTTGAGTTTTAGTTATCACACGTGTGTGATAACTACAGCTCATATTATAGGCGGGGAGGTCGAAACGACAACTGCTCTTATGGACCAAGGCGAATCTCAGCAACCAACGGGCCGATTAGAAAATGGGATGGGATACAATCGAGTCCTCGAACTCTCCTCTTTCAAAACAAGCTATTTGGTTCATCATTTGCTGAAACAGCCAGCAAGTTCAAGGGAGCGTAGGTGGCCGGGTTTTCCCCACTCGTTGTTACCACATACTTTATTGGTGATAATCTGTCGCGTCGCGATCTTCTTGATGGCCTTTCGACTGAGTTGAAAGCGCGGGCGTTGAGCGCTGAACAGCGGCCGGCCAGTCTTCGGTTCCGTCACCAGGAAATTGCGCAGGTGACGCCCGTTCACCCGACCTTCCTCTACCACCAACCACGCCACGCTTTCTTCCAAATCTTCATCGGTGGGGACTGTTCAAGGTGGTTGTGGTCATCGCTGGCTGGGATGCGTGTAGTGGTGGCAAGGATCACCTGAAAGCAAAGTGTACATCAGTACAGCATAGAAACGTCAACCGAAATATGGGAGTTGCAACCGAGGTCTACTGAAATTGATCGGGAGAGCAACCACGTCAACTGAAACTGACATATGAGGGAGTTGCGCAACCGACGTCTACTAAAACTGACATATGAGGGAGAGTTGCGCAGAGACGTAAACGGAAACTGACATATGGGAGAGTTGCGCAACCGACGTCAACCGAAACGGACCTATTATAAGGAGAGTTGCGAGCCGTAACCATGGCATGGCTTGAAAGCAACTCCCATACGTTCATTCACGTCGGTTGCGCAACTCATTAAGTGTCGAATTGACGTAGGTTGCCAACAATTGTCAACTTTGAGAAGCAGATTAGGTAGGTGTTTATGGGGCCTTCCCTTCTCTACCGGTATGTATGGTGCACACTTCCATCCTCCTCAATCGGCTCGTCAAGTGGTCGACATTGCGCAACCGACGTCAACCGTCGCCATGGCTAACAACTTTCATATGTCGTTATCGTGTGACTCCAAATGCCAGTTGACGTCGGTTGGAACTGCCATATGTCGGTTGGCGTCGGTTGCATCCAATGGGTTGGACTCTCCATGTGGTTGGCGTAATTGGCTATGCGAACTCCTGACATCGGTTCGAACTCGCTGATTAGAGCTTGAGGAGGAGTTCACTGGGTGTCGAAGTATTGGTCGGCTGAGGTGGATGTGGTCGCCTACAGCTGCATCACGTGTCGCCGTTAGTGAAGACTGAGCGACTCCATGCCTGAGAATGATGCGAGGGTGTAGAGATTTAGCCTACGAAAAAGAAAAACTCCCTATTATTCAGTTCGCTGAAAATAGCTTCTATTAAAGGGAGAGAAAACGAGGATCGGAATGGTTAATTTACCCCACCGTACCCTTCACTGGGCGTAACGAGCTCCGAGAGTCGAACCGTTTGAACCGAGAATGTAATTCTCACTTGACTACACCGTTGTTCACTCACAGACGTGAAGAGCGGTGAAGATCGAGTATGACTCGGGTGATGCTACTAGATTCAATCTTACCATAGGGATGTTTCTACTCGAATTTATCTTATAGAGGGCTCCCGCCGGCCCCTTTAGAAACGCGGAGTTTTGGTTTTGTGTGTGGAGGATATGAGCGGAGATAGGCCTATAGTTGGATAACTATGGAAGCGTATGACTAAATAATATAGTATGTCGGGTCTCTTGAGGTGTCACTCCCAGTTTTTTTTTTGTACCGTATTTTGGTGTATATCCCCCTTTTATATCCCCCCCATGTATAACCCCCTGCAACATAATTTGTCCTTTGTTATCCCCCCCCCCCCTTGTATAACCCCCCTGTACTGAAGGTACCTAACCTACCTATGTAACTGGTCATAGCTACTGGCTACTCCTACCTGCTACCATGCCTATAACTTAGCTGAGCATGTCTTTTACTAGAATAACCGTGACCATTTGCCTAAAAACTACTTTAAAATGCTCTCACACTCTATATTTTTGTCGTACTGCTTGGCTTGTTTCCAACTGTGCTTAGATGTTTTCTTCGTATCGTGATCTCTGTTCGGTTTGCTGGTTGCTGCCCTCGGATCCCTCCTTTTCTCCCTCTTGTGCGGCTCTGCTGGGCTGGTGTGGATGCGCGCGTTGGCCCGCCTGGTTTGGGAGTTGGCTGCGTCCGTATGGTTGTTACTGGACTCGCTGACTTCGAGTTGAGGGGATGGTGTTGCCTCATCGTGGTACACCTACCTAACTGCTTCGTTGACAATTGGTTGGCACTACTCTCGCTTGAATTTCCGCTGTCGTTGGATTGCTCAGCCTGCTGTTCGCTGCTCTCCCTTTTCCTCGTTCTCTCTTTATCTTCTTCGCACTCTCCCTCTTTCATTTTAGTAACTCGCACTCCCTCTTTCATCATTCGTGTGACTCTCCCGCATCTCAGTACGACTATTCGTTGACGTTTCTATGCTTACTTTACCTTGCTTCGGTGATCCTTCCCCTCCGCTCCAGCGTGCCCCCCCGCCCGTGGGCCGCTCCTGTGCGGCGTGGGGGCGCCGCCGCTACTCGTCGAGTCAGGCCGGTTTCCTTTTGACGTGGGGAAACCCGGCCCTCGCTCCCTTGACTGCTGTAGATGTGCATGTGAAGGAGAGTCAGGATCGTTGGTTCCCTCCCTTCTCTGGCCCTTGTTTCCCTTGTCCTAGAGAGTTGTCGTTTGACCTCCCCGCCTATAATATAGCTGTAGTTATCACACACGTGTGATAACTAAAACTCAAAATCGGCGTACTTTGCGTGGAATAATATTGCTTCGCGTGCTTTGCGTGTGTGTGTGATAACTACAGCTCAATCGGCGGGGAGGTCAAACGAAACTCTGCTCCTATGGAGCAAGTAGAATATCGTACATATGATGTTTGTTGGGGTGTTTATAGGTCGCTCTCCAGTGGACAAGGCCTGCTGTCGACGTGAGAATCTGAGTTTTCGTGCAACGAGGGCAACTTTAGTGAAGGTGCGAGCTGAACAACATCGAGTTAGGAAGCGTAAGCAAGACTATGATGGAAGGGTCGGGGGTGGGATGCGACCGGGAGTGAAAGTTTGGATCGGTTGTTGCGGGGTATCGCGTAACTTTTTGTCAATTCTTCTTTTCACCGCTCCTTTTCCGCTCCAGAGAGAACCATGTTGACTCCGCGGAGTCGATACACCGCCTATTGCGACAACGCAACTCGTCATTGCCCACACTGCATATGGTTGCCCCCCACGGGTCTTGCGCCGTGCGAAAGCTGCTGCTGTTGTTCGTTGTAGAGTGACGGCGGGCGGAGGAGGGCAAAGGGAGCGCTTTTACGCGCAATTCCTAGCTCCGCTGGGCGCAGCCTGACGGCTCGCCCTGGAACAAGACTGACTTGGAAGTCATGCTTGAGAGGGTACCGGGAAGAGGAAAACCCGAGAGGGATGGAACACGGAGAAAAGATTAAGATTTTGAGTCTTAAGAGGGTGGTGCTAAAGGGAGGGTGAGGATTTTCCTGGGGTTTACTTATTGATGGCGTTTGATTAAGGTTTTGTATGTTTTCTTGATATTGTTTCGTTGATATATTTGAGTTTTTCTGGGGTTTTTTTTTCAGTGCTCTGTTTTATGCGTGATTTATAGACGATTGTACAGAGGTTATTACGGCTTTTGAAATATGATAGAAATTTCTTGCTTTTTATGCTTTGTGTGTTAGAAGTATTTATAATCTTGAAATAAGTTCCAAAGATATAACAATTTTGTGCTTTGCCTTGCCCATGTTTTTGCCTTGTAGCTGATTATGCAAATTTGTTTGCGACAAGTAAAAGTTTAAATTATTAGCAAAAATATTTGATGGATTTGGTGATGTGATGGTCAGTCAAGCATTGCCACAATAAGCTTATCTATTTTGCCTATTGCTTAATTTAGAAGCTAGTACGTTCATGAATGGGATTATGTGATTGATTATGTTTCAATGGTGTTGATTGATTAATGGACAATTATTTAGGATCCAGAATGGTTGCATCGGCATCTGTGGAGGGCGTTTCGAACGAGAGGAAGAAGAAAAGCCGCAGAATATGCCATGGGTGGAGAAAGATAGGCCAGACGCCTTGGATGATCTTGTATCACATCAGGCTATCATTGCGACAAGTATTGTAACACACTTCCGTGGCTGTTTTGTATGGATTTGTACATACATACGTTGGCGTTGTGACGCCGGCGGTAACGCAGCGCAAAAGCTCTGGGTCCGTTTTTATGAATGAGGCATGTACTTTTGCTCATGCTGCGTTCGTCCGTCCGTAAATCCGTAACGGTTGTATTTAGGAGTACCCTATATGGTGTTTGCGGAGTGGCATGTACTCGTAGATACATACGACCGTTACGGACGGAACCCGTATGTATACGGCGGTTGACGTGGTGTTGGGTTGGGTTGACGGACGTGCGGATTTACGGACGTCTGGTGAACGCGGCATCAGACGTCTTGAGGCGGATTTTAGTATCGAGATTCATCGAAGAAGGTCGACTACCCCATCTGCTCTTCTATGGGCCTCCAGGCACCGGAAAGACGAGTACGATTCTCGCCTGCGCCAAACGCCTCTATACCCCCACGCAGTTTCGCTCCATGGTGCTCGAGGTAAGTGCATAATGAAGGAGCCATAAGGGGAGAGTTATTTTTGATAAATTCTTGGTGTAGCGTCTAGACAGGAGTAATCGGAGGCTCGGCCGCAAATAGTAGTCAGTCTTCTATTTCATCCTTACGTGTAAAGTAATCCTGTGTCCATACCGATTATCGATTGACATTTTCTCTCTATCTATTTTCGATTGCTGTTATGATACATACTTTACGACGTGCTGAGCCGGACTGGACTGACTTTCCCGATCGATCAATACATGATAGGGTACTGTGGGGTAAACCCGGACACGGGGGTCATTTGCTGAAGCGGCAACTTCAGAAAAGCTTAGATGTCCGGGTTTACCCCATAGTACCGTACTCTTTTATACATGTCTTGTGTTTATCTGCAGTTGAACGCGTCAGACGATCGGGGCATTCAGGTGGTAAGGGAGCAGATCCAGTCTTTCTGCGGTACCAGGGGCGGCGTTTTGGGCAGGGGCGTCAAGTTGGTGATACTGGATGAAGCGGACGCGATGACCACGGATGCTCAGAACGCCCTCAGGCGAAGTACGTACGTACGTCATGTGGGGTAATTTGGGGGAAATTTGTGGGGTAATTTGGTGATACTGGATGAAGCGGACGCGATGACCACGGACGCTCAGAACGCCCTCAGGCGGAGTACGTACGTCATGTGGGGTAATTTGGGGGAAATTTGTGGGGTAATTTGGTAATATTGGATGGAGCGGACGCGATGACCACGGATGCTCAGAACGCCCTCAGGCGAAGTACGTATGTACTTCATGTGGGGGAATTCTGGGGTAATTTGTGGGGTAATGCGTCGGTAATTTTTGGGGTAATTTGTGAGGTAATTCGGGGAATTATGCCGTGGCGTAATTCGGGGGTAATTTGTGGGGCGCTATTCGTGGATGGCGTTACGTTATTTAGCTTCTGCTATCTCCCGGGATTAAGTCTCATGCACAAGGGTTGTGCAACGGTGCCAACCGACATATAGAGGCGTGCGCAACGGTTGCCAACCAACATATGGGCGTTATGCAAGGTTGCCAACCAACATATGGAAGTTAGTACCATGGCAAGGTTGGCAACGTGCATAACGCTTGTGGTGGAACGTTGCGCAACGCTCTATATGTCGGTGGGAGTTGCACAACGTGGATGAGATTTGAACCGGGAGGAGTACTGAGGGTTGAACAGAACACTATGGGGTAAACCCGGCCACCTATGTTCCTGCGAACTTACTATTTCAGCAAATGATGAGCCAACTGTAGCTCGTTTGAAAGAGGAGAGGTAAGGAACGTTGATGTATTTACTTGGCTCAATCTGCGTTGGTTGCTGAGATGTGAGCCCTGAAGATTAGGTGGCCGATTTTCTCATTGCGGGTTTACCCCACAGTACCCTTATTGTGAACTTTAGAAAGAAGGTAGTGGTGGCGAGTCCTCAATAAAAGGTAGGTTTACGCTTACCTCATAGTTCCTTACGAAGAGGATTTCCCAGTGCTGGACGTGAAGGGCTGTTGTTTGTTGTGGGGGGGGGGGAGGATTGAGATCGAAAAGTACACGGAACATGGGTCTGTGATCGGCACTACCTGCCAAGATATTCCGGCCTTGAGTCCAGATGTCCCGCTCCGTTTCGCCCCTCTCAAGCCGGAACAATTCGACGATGAACATGTGTGGAGAAGAAAAGTATGTATACAGGGTGTTTCAAAAGTAATCAGTGAATTTTATGTCGTGCACGAAAGTGGCTGTTACTTTTGGACCCGCTGTATTGAATACGATTTCATCCGGTCGTATTTATTGGGATGTGTGTAGGCGTACGCAAAAATATATATAAGGTGTATATATTGGTGTACGGGTGGAAATTCAGTGAATTTATGCCCGTGTGCCGAAAGGAAGTGACGGGTCTTGGCACACGCTGTATTGAATAGATTCACGCTTGTGTGTCGCGAATGGCTGTACCTACCGGGTGTCTCAAAAGTAGCTGCTTGAGTCGTACTTACTCAGCTATCTAAAAAGGTGGTTAGCTGTGTACATTCCACGCAGCTACTACTTTTGGACGCGAAGAAATCTGCGCATATTTCTTCTTTCACTGGACCTACTACTTGGTTGCATATCCATTCTCCCTTTTTCTTATTTTGTGTATGGTCGCTCGAGAACATGTTTCTCTTACTCAGCCCTGTCCCGGCCTTATTTTTCTTGCTAACGCCACCTGCACTAATGCGTTAAGTAAGAAGAGCAAGAAGGAGAGTTCCATCGTCAGCCTCCAGTGAGGGCGAGATCTTTGCCATCATCCCTCTTGGTTCCAGGGGCAGCGAAAGATTAAGAGCCGTGCGAAAGCTCGGGAAGGGAGGAACGTAGTTCGCGTATCCGTGTGGAGGCTATTTGCGACCTCATTCTTGTTGATCGCGAGCTGACCACACGTTTTCAAGATTTTTTCCTACTGATCAAACCATAAGTGCAAAAGGTATAATACAGAGGGGTATCGACCCCCCATAATTTTTGGCGCAACTGGTTCATATGTAGTCGTAGTTGTGCGATGGAGCCCCCTCGACCCCTTGCAAAGGACTGCGGAAGAGACGATGGCTGTGGAAGGAGCTCAATCCTCCTATCTGAGCAGCAATCCTCATTTCTCCAGTTGAATACGGCTAGCAAAGATGACATCCAGTACAAAGAAGGAGAGGAGAAACGGACGCAGACATCAACACAGAAACCTATGGAAAGAGACGAAGAGCAAGAGTGGAGAGATGAAGAGAAGGTGGGAGAGAAGAGAAACAAGAAGAAGCTGACGACAGTGAAGGCGGAAAGAGCGGAAAGAAAAGAAGGGGCGATGTGGGAATGTGAGAAGAAAAGGCAGAATCAATGGCGCATTCACATTGGGCCATAGAGACTACTTGAGGTTTCACTTGTTTGTAAAATATTCAGTCAAAAACTGGGCAATGGTTTCAAAATGTTGTTTTTTTTATTTTGACCCAAAATGCCGTTTTTGCACTGAATTGTCTTCACCCAGCGTCTCAGTATGGAGAGTTATGCACCATGCAATGGGTGTTCAATGGCTTTGACGTCTGCATGTGAATCCGCCATCAAGACAGAAAAACGGCGTGGCTGGGCTCGGATTGCTGGTTGCCAGATGAAAAGAGCTGCTGTCCACTATGGATGATGTGCTGCCTATACTAACCTGTTTGCTTGACGCATGGAAGAACCTGGGATGAAAAAGCGTGGCGACATCTGGAACGATGTGCATCGAATGCAACTGGAAGAAAAGTCGGAGGATTCGCAGGAGAGAGGAAAGAGAAAGACGTGGCGGTGGTTACAGGGTGATCCAGAAGAGTAGCAACAAGAATGTGTTGATCCTTTGAAGAAGAAGGATAAAAAAATAGTCACGTCATATCCCAAGCATGAAACCTGGTAGCATGCGCAAGTGGCGCTATCTAAGGGCATCAAACCAGTGTGGTCATTTTCGCGTGGAATATCGAGTTGTGGACCAGTTGCGCTAAGAATTATGAGTGGTCGCGAGTTGATCCCTCTGTATGTTACACTCTTTCAGTGCATCTTTTTGATTGGTAAGAGGGAAAGAAAATGCACTGATAGTGGTGCTATGCTGAAGGGTAATCGCGACCATCCATAATTCTTAGCGCAAGTGGTCCCTAGCCCGTTCCATCTGTTGACACCCTGGTGATTTTCCGGCAATCAACATACATAGGTACCTCCTTCCTACCGGACCTACTGTATAGCACTTCTTTTTGGATCACCCTGTACTATCGAGATTGAGACGGTACAGGATGAGAAAATTTCAACGCCAGCTGAGACAGAGGCAAATAAGGCAGAAAGAAGAACGGTCATTGGAGTTTAGAGAAGTGCGGAGCATATGAAGCGCATGAGGAGAAGAAGGGGAATGTATAGTTTACTACTAACTGTGATTTTTTTATTTATGGAGAGAATGTGTAAAGACACGAAAGCGAATGTTAGCGAAGATGAAGTGTGGTATTTATTGGTAATGTTGTGGGTGATGAGGGAGAATAAAGTTTTTTTTATATAATTTTAGTTTTGTCGCACCGTTTGCATTGAAACGATTCCACGAATTTGATTTGACATCGTGAATTCTAGTCTAGATGCTAAATGCCAGATTATTGACGTTCTGAAATGAATACGTACTGTTCTTTTTAGGGTGAATATGACGAAAGATGGTGAGGAAGCACTACTGGCACTTTCAGGAGGGGACATGAGACGAGTGCTAATATTCTTCAGGTATGTACTGTAGGACAGTGCAGTAGTGTAGGGGCGGGCTGTAGGGTCTATGGGGTAAACCCGGCCACCTAAGCTCCTGTCGTGAACTTGCTGTTTCCGCAAATGATGCACCGAATAGCTCATTTGAAAGAGGAGAGTTATGGAATCGATTGATATCATGCTTGTCTCAATCGGTCCATTGGTTGTGAGATACGTATTTACTGTGATAGCCCCCCCCCCCTTGCATAGCCCCCCCCCTATGCATAGCCCCATATTGGCAAAACATAAAAAATGCACTCTGCATAGCCCCCCCCTTATGCATAGCCCCCTATGTACTGTAGGGTACCTGAACCTACCTACATAAGTGGTCATAACCTACACATAGGCACTCCCACACCAAGCTAAGATGCCTATAAGCCTGCTTGGGCGTGTATTGTACTAGAATAACCCTGGTTTGACCTCAATTATGCCCTAAATCACGTGCTTTTGGCCTAAAAAATATGCCTCTGCGCACCTCTCAAAAACATAAAAAATGCCTTGATATCCCCCCCCGCCCCCCCCTACATCCCTTGCCCCCACCCCGCTCTAAAAGGCCGCCCGCCCCCAAAAAACTAAAACCGAAGTCTGTGGTCAGGAAAACCCGGTAAAACGGACACCTGGCTGAACTTGACGCTCACAAATTAATGAGTGAAAGAGGAGAGAAGAATTGAGAATCTGCTCAATCGGCGTGTGTGAGATTCTAGGTGTCGGTTACCCCCGCGCACGGGTTTACCGCACAGTACCCTACAATTTGAAAGCCATTCAACCATTCTATCCTACTTGCGTAGAAGGGTCCCTATCCTCTGCAGCCTTCGTGACCAACTGCTGGCAAACTGGAAAGCGGCAACACGCACTGAGCTGATTTCTCGTAGATCCGACGCAATCTGTACTCGATTTCCGCCATACGTCGAGAAGACCTTGAACATTGGACGGGACTCCACTGTAATGAACACGGTACATGGACTGTCACATTGGAAAATTTGCGCTCGACATACGCCCGGCGCTGGCTTCTATGCTTTTCGTGTCTCAATAGTGCACACACGGGGTGAGGAACAGTGGTGAACTTCGAGTTCTTTCGTAAGATCACTTCTCCACGCGCGAAATTCTCACTGCGCAGTCACGTGGTGGTGAGAAACTTCCGGTAATCGCCCTATTCCATCTCTGCGGAAAATTCGGGAGAATTGGATTGAGCTATGGATACGCCGACCGTAGTAGCGCATATCTCCCATGTGAATGGGCATAACTCCCAGATACAGACACCGAAAGAATGAAAGAGAGGGCTTACGTCGATAAACGTATGAATCAACTCCGAGAGAATATCCTCAGGCAGACTTTGTCACTTCAAGCTTGATATTTCTAAAACAAACGTATCCATTATCCATCAGCGGTACGTATAAGTCTTGGGGCAATAGGTCTCTGACAGAGAAATCGGGGACATCCCAATGGTACCTCCTCAGTATCTTGACCTTTATCCCTTACTTTTGAAGCATACGGGAAGGTTAACAATCAGAATCGAGACGCTCTTTTGGTAGGGGACGCACGCGTACACATCTGCTCTCACTCGCAAACGCCATACTAGTCGACTAAAACGATCATATCTTCACTTAGAAACTTTAGTCATGTAACAACTGATGGGGACCTGGCTCTTCGTCTAAATAGATATAGCAAACGCACTCGTGTATGTACTACGGGGAAACCCAGTGGGAAATCCGGTATTCAGGGCTGCATACCGATTTACCTGTATAGCCCATGGGGCTATGAAAGAAGGCTATATGGGCTATGCATGGGGGGGGCTACGGGGGGGATATCATAGGACTTTTTTATGTTGAGAGGTGCGAGAGGCTATTTTAGGCCAAAGCCTGAGGGATAATGAGGAAAGGGTTTTGTAATACACGCCAAGAGGCTATAGGCATCTAGCTTGGTGTGGAGCTATGTGTAGGTTATGACGCTTATGTAGGTAGGTAGGTACCCTACAGTACATATGGGGCTATGCATAAGGGGGGGCTATGCATAGGGCATTTTTTATGTTTTGCTATGGGGCTATGCTGGGGGGGGCTATGTAGGGGGGGGGCTATGCCAGGTAAATACGGTATCTCAGCAACCATGGACCGATTGAGACAAGCATGATATCAATCGATTCCTTGAACTCTCCTCTTTCAAATAGCTATTCGGTGCATCTTTGCGGAAACAGCAAGTTCGAGGAGTAGGTGGCCGGGTTTACCATAGTACCCTAAGCCGCCCCTACACTACTGCACTGTCCTACAGTACAGTACCTGAAGAATATGAGACTCGCTCATGCCCCTCCTGAAAGTGCGTAGTGCTTCCTCACCATCTTTCGTCATATTCACCCTAAAAAGAACAGTACGTATCATTTCAGAACGTAATAATCTGGCATTTAGATCTAGACTAGAATTCACGATGTAATCAAATTCGTGGAATCGTTTCAATGCAAACGGTGCGACAAAACTAAAATTATATAAAAAAAACTTTATTCTCCCTCATCACCCACAACATTACCAATAAATACCACACTGTCATCTTCGCTAACATTCGCTTTCGTGTCTTTACACATTCTCTCCATAAATAAAAAAATCACAGTTAGTAGTAAACTATACATTCCCCTTCTTCTCCTCATGCGCTTCATATGCTCCGCACTTCTCTAAACTCCAATGACCGTTCTTCTTTCTGCCTTATTTGCCTCTGTCTCAGCTGGCGTTGAAATTTTCTCATCCTGTACCGTCTCAATCTCGATAGTACAGGGTGATCCAAAAGAAGTGCTATACAGTAGGTCCGGTAGGAAGGAGGTACCTATGTATGTTGATGCCGGAAAATCACCAGGGTGTCAACAGATGGACGGGCTAGGGACCACTTGCGCTAAGAATAGGATGGTCGCGAGTTGACCCTTCAGCATAGACCACTATAGTGCATTTTCTTTCCCTCTTAACACACAAAAAGATGCACTGAAAGATTTTAACATACAGCGGTAACAACCCGCGACCACTCATAATTCTTAGCGCAACTGGTCCACAACTCGATATTCCACGCGAAAATGACCACACTGGTTTGATGCCCTTAGATAGCGCCACTTGCGCATGCTACCAGGTTTCATGCTTGGGATATGACGTGACTATTTTTTTATCCTTCTTCTTCAAAGGATCAACACATTCTTGTTGCTACTCTTCTGGATCACCCTGTAACCACCGCCACGTCTTTCTCTTTCCTCTCTCCTGCGAATCCTCCGACTTTTCTTCCAGTTGCATTCGATGCACATCGTTCCAGATGTCGCCACGCTTTTTCCTCCCAGGATCTTCCATGCGGTCAAGCAAACAGGTTAGTATAGGCAGCACATCATCCATAGTGGACAGCAGCTCTTGTTCATCTGGCAACCAGCAATCCGACCCAGCACGCCGTTTTTCTGCTTGATGGGGATCACATGCAGACGTCAAAGCTTGAAACCCATTGCATGGTGCATAACTCTCATACTGAGACGCTGGGTGAAGAAATCAGTGAAAAACGGATTTGGGTATAAAAAAAACAACATTTGAAACCATTGAGTTTTGACTGAATATTTTACAAACAAGTGAAACCTCAAGAGTTGATGGCCCAATGTGAATGCGCCATTGATCTGCCTTTTCTTCTCACATTCCCACATCGCCCCTTCTTTTCTTTCCGCTCTTTCCTCCTTCACTGTCTTCAGCTTCTTCTTGTTTCTCTTCTCTCCCACCTTCTCTTCATCTCTTTCCACTGCTTGCTGCTTCGTCTAATTTCCATAGGTTTCTGTTTGATGTCTCGTCGTCTCTCTCCTGTCTTTGTACTGGATGTCATCTTTGTGCTAGCCGTATTGCAACTGGAGAAAATGGAGGATTGCTGGCTATAGGAGGATTGAGGCTCTTCTTCCAGAGGCCATCAGTACTCTGCGTTGAGTCCGGAGGGGTCGAAGGGGGGGTCTCCATCGTCCCAAACTCCGTATACGACATATGAACCAGTTGCGCCAAAAAATTATGGAGGGTCGCGACTGACCCCTCTGTATTATACCTTTTGCACTTATGGTTTGATCAGTATAAGGAAAAAATCTTGAAAACGTGTGGTCAGCTCGCGATCAACAATGAATGAGGTCGCAAATAGCGCTGCGCACACGGAATATGCGACAACAACTGACTGTTCGGCTACCCTTCCCGAAAGCTTTCGCAAACGGACTGCTGTAATGCTTTCGCTGGCCGCCTTGGAACCAAGAGTGGATGATGGCAAAAGATCTCGACGCTCACTGGAGGCTGACGATGGAGACGTCTCCTTCTTGCTCTTCTTACTTACACCGCAAATTAGTAGAAAGTATGGTGGCGTTAGCAAGAAAAATAAGGCCGGGACAGGGCTGAGTAAGAGAAACATGTTCTCGAGCGACCGTACACAAAGTAAGAAAAAAGGGAGAATGGAATATGCAACCAAGTAGTAGGTCCAGTGAAAGAAGAAATATGCGCAGATTTCTTCGCGTCGCAAAAGTAGTAGCTGCGTGGAATGTACACAGCTAACCACCTTTTTTTAGATAGCTGGAGTAAGTACGACTCAAGTCAGCTACTTTTGAGACACCCGGTAGGTACAGCCAATTCGCGACACAACAAGCGTGAAATCGTATTCAATACAGCGTGTGCCAAAAGTAACCCGTCACTTCCTTTCGGTGCACACGGGCATAAAATTCACTGATTACTTTTGAAACACCCGTACACCAAAAATATATAACACCTGTATTATATATTTTTGCGTACGCCTACACACATCGCCAATAAATAACGACCGTGAGTGAAATCGTATTCAATACAGCGTGGTCCAAAAGTAACAGCCACTTTCGGTGCACGGACATAAAATTCACTGATTACTTTTGAAACACCCTGTATACATACTTTTCTTGCTCCACCACATGTTGCAATCTGGGTCGAATTTGTTCCGGCTTGAGAGGGGCGAAACGGAAGCGGGTACATCTGGACTGCAAGGCCGGAATAATCTTGGACAGGTAGTTGCCGATCAGACAGAACCGCACGTGTTCCGTGTACTTTTCGATTACTGCAATTACTACTTGTTTCATCCTGTTCTTCAGTGTGTTGAAGAGCACTTCTCTGGAAATGCACCTTAGGTACCTTTTTATGGTCCAGCAGCCATTTTCCAAAAATATTGGGACTTCCGCATTACATTGCTGACCAGTTTGCAATTTAACCCCTCCTGTATGCTGAGATACGGCTGCTGGTAGGCCCAATTT
Organism: Epsilonema sp. ZAB3_2; assembly: GCA_030247985.1. NCBI lineage: Eukaryota > Metazoa > Nematoda > Chromadorea > Desmodorida > Epsilonematidae > Epsilonema > Epsilonema sp. ZAB3_2. The sequence continues at coordinate 89,427 of JASAMW010002572.1, read as the reverse complement.
TCCCCCACTTGCCCGCCACTTTTTTCAAAAATTCTTAACATCATTCTACTCCATTTTCTTCGCAGATTTCGGTTTGGGGCATGCCCCTTCGATATTTTGATGAAAACACCATTAAAATTGACGAAAATGATCAAATTAGCCAAAATTACTGCGTTTTGGACTATATCATGCCATATTCATCAAAATATCGAAGGGGCATGCCCCAAACCGAAATCTGCGAAGAAAATGGAGTAGAATGATGCTAAGAATTTTTGAAAAAAGTGGCGGGCAAGTGGGGGGAAAATTGGGCCTACCAGCAGCCGTATCTCAGCATACAGGAGGGGTTAAATTGCATACTGGTCAGCAATGTAATGCGGAAGGCTCAATATGTTTGGAAAATGGCTGCTGGACCATAAAAAGGTACCTAAGGTGCATTTCCAGAGAAGCGCTCTTCAACACACTGAAGAACAGGATGAAACAAGTAGTACAAACAAACAAACAGCCAACTGTACATACGTACACATTGACAAACTGGGGGAAAATCCGTCCATTTATGCAGTAGGGAACTATGAGGTAAGCGGTAAACCTAGCCGGTTTTATTGGTGAGGTAAACTCGGCCACCCACTCACTACCTTCTTTCTAAAGTTCACAATTAGCGTACTGTGCGGTAAACCCGGCAATGAGAAAATGCGGCCACCTAATCTTCAGGGCTGCACATCTCAGCAACCAACGGACAGATTGAGCCAAGTAAATGACATCAAACGATTCCTCGACCTCTCCTCTTTCAAATGAGCTACAGTTGGCTCATCATTTGCTGAAACAGCGAGTTCAAAGGAGCTTTAGGTAGCCGGGTTTACCCCATAGTGTTCTGTTCAACCCTCAGGTTAACTCCTCCCGGGATTCAAAGTCTCATTGCGCAACGGGTTGTGCAACGGTCGCCAACCGACATATAGAGACGTTGCGCAACGGTTGCCAACCAACATATGGGCGTTATGCAACGGTTGCCAACCGTTGCCATGGTTACGTAACTTCCATATGTTGGTTGGCAACCGTTGCATAACGCCCATATGTTGGTTGGCAACCGTTGCGCAACGCCTCTATATGTCGGTTGGCGACCGTTGCACAACCCGTTGTGCAGTGAGACTTTGAATCACGGGAGGAGTTAAGCAGAAGCTAAATAACGTAACGCCATCCACGAATAGCCCCCCACAAAATAACCCCCGAATTACGCCACGGCATAATTCCCCGAATTACCTCACAAATTACCCCACAAATTACCGACGCATTACCCCACAAATTACCCCAGAATTCCCCCACATGAAGTACATACGTACTTCGCCTGAGGGCGTTCTGAGCATCCGTGGTCATCGCGTCCGCTTCATCCAATATTACCAAATTACCCCACAAATTTCCCCCAAATTACCCCACATGACGTACGTACTCCGCCTGAGGGCGTTCTGAGCGTTCGTGGTCATCGCGTCCGCATCATCCAGTATCACCAAATTACCCCACAAATTTCCCCACATGACGTACGTACGTACTTCGCCTGAGGGCGTTCTGAGCATCCGTGGTCATCGCGTCCGCTTCATCCAGTATCACCAACTTGACGCCCCTGCCCAAAACGCCGCCCCTGGTACCGCAGAAAGACTGGATCTGCTCCCTTACCACCTGAATGCCCCGATCGTCTGACGCGTTCAACTGCAGATAAACACAAGACATGAATAAAAGAGTACGGTACTATGGGGTAAACCCGGACATCTAAGCTTTTCTGAACTTGCCGCTTCAGCAAATGACCCCCGTGTCCGGGTTTTACCCCACAGTACCCTATCACGTATTGATCGATCGGGAAAGTCAGTCCAGTCCGGCTCAGCACGTCGTAAAGTACGTATCATAACAGCAATCGAAAATAGATAGAGAGAAAATGTCAATCGATAATCGGTATGGACACAGGTTACTTTACACGTAAGGATGAAATAGAAGACTGACTACTATTTGCGGCCGAGCCTCCGATTACTCCTGTCTAGACGCTACACCAAGAATTTATCAAAAATAACTCTCCCCTTATGGCTCCTTCATTATGCACTTACCTCGAGCACCATGGAGCGAAACTGCGTGGGGGTATAGAGGCGTTTGGCGCAGGCGAGAATCGTACTCGTCTTTCCGGTGCCTGGAGGCCCATAGAAGAGCAGATGGGGTAGTCGACCTTCTTCGATGAATCTCGATACTAAAATCCGACACAAGACGTCTGATGCCGCGTTCACCAGACGTCCGTAAATCCGTACGTCCGTCAACCCAACCCAACACCACGTCAACCGTATACATACGGGTTCCGTCCGTAACGGTCGTATGTATCTACGAGTACATGCCACTCCGCAAACACCATATAGGGTACTCCTAGATACAACCGTTACGGATTTACGGACGGACGAACGCAGCATGAGCAAAAGTACATGCCTCATTTATAAAAAAAACGGACCCAGAGCTTTTGCGCTGCGTTACCGCCGGCGTCACAACGCCAACGTATGTATGTACAAATCCATACAAAACAGCCACGGAAGTGTGTTACAATACTTGTCGCAATGATATCCTGATGTGATACAAGATCATCCAAGGCGGCTGGTCGGTATTTCTCCACCCAGGGCAGATTCTGCGGCTGTTTCGTTCTTCCCTCGTCGTTCGAAACGCCCTCCACAGATGCCGATGCAACCATTCTGGATCCTAAAGAATTGTCCATTAATCAATCAACACCATTGAAACATAATCAATCACATAAACCCATTCATGCACGTACAAGCTTCTAAATGAAGCAATAGGCAAAAAAGATAAGCTTCTTTTGGCAAAGCTTGACTGACCATCACATCACCAAATCCATCAAATATTTTTGCTAATAATTGTAAACTTTTACTTGTCGCAAACAAAATTTGCATAATCAGCTACAAGGCAAAAACATGGGCAAGGCAAAGGCACAAAAATTGGTTGATATCTTTGGGAAGACTTGAGTTTTCAGAGATTCATAAACTGACTCTCTCAACACACAAAGCATAAAAAGCAAGATACATTTCGTGATCATATTTGCAAAAGGCCGTAATAACCTCTGTACAATCGTCTATAAATGCACGCATAAAACAGCAGCACTGAAAAAAGAAACCTGAGCCAGAAAAACTCACACATCATCATCAACTGAAACAATATCAAGAAAACATACAATAAAAGCACCTTCAATCAAACGCCATTGCAATGAAGGGTAAACCCGGCCATGGGATAAATCCGGTCACCTATGCTCCTTTGAACGTGCTGTTTCAGCAAATGAGGAACCAAACCGCTTACTTGAAAGAGGAGAGCTCAAGGAATCGATTGATATCATACTTTTCTCAATCGGTCCATTGGTTGCTGAGAAATGCATCCCTGCACCTTCAGGTGACCAGATTTTCCCATGGCCGGGTTTACCCCGTGGTACCCTAAAGCTCAAAAGCATAGATGACTATCCAGAGTACAGTTCTTGTTCCCAGGAGTGGCGAAAGCCCGTCCAGTGGCTGCGCACAGACACAGACGGAAGGCTAGGAAATTGGCGCGTAAAGATGGCGAGCTGGAGAGAGGAAACTGGTTAGCCTCGTCTAGTCGGATGCCTTCAGCTGCCTTTAGCTTCACCGAACCGTCACTCTACAAACGAACAAACAGCAGCAGCTATTCGCTACGTGCGCAAAGACCCGTAGGTGGGGCAAAACGCATAATGCAGTGTGGGGCAATGGACGAGTTGCGTTGTCGCAATATGGGTCTGGTTGGTATCGACTCCGCGGAATGTCAACATGGTTCAGTCTTCTGGGAGCGGAAAAGGAGCGAGTGAAAAGAAGAATTGACAAAAAGTTACGCGATGACCCCGCAGACACACCGATCCAAACTTTCACTAAATACCTCGGTGTCGCTTATCGACCAACCCAATCGCGACAACACCACTGGTCCATACATAATGTGCTTGCTTACGCTTGTCCTGAACTCGATGTTGTTCAGGGCTCGCATGCGGAATGCCTTGGCACTGAAAGAGTTGCCCTCGTTGCCACGAAAACTCAGATTCTCAACGTCGAACAGCAGGCCTTTGTCCACTGGAGAGCGCACCTATAACAACACCCCAAACATAACCATTCATTATGTACGATATTCTACTTGCTCCATAGGAGCAGAGTTGTCGTTTCGACCTCCCCGCCGAATTGAGCTGTAGTTATCACACACACACGCAAAGCACGCCGAAGCAATTATTATTCCACGCAAAGTACGCCGAATTTTGAGTTTTAGTTATCACACGTGTGTGATAACTACAGCTCATATTATAGGCGGGGAGGTCGAAACGACAACTGCTCTTATGGACCAAGGCGAATCTCAGCAACCAACGGGCCGATTGAGACAAATGGGATGGGATACCAATCGATTCCTCGAACTCTCCTCTTTCAAAACAAGCTATTTGGTTCATCATTTGCTGAAACAGCCAGCAAGTTCAAGGGAGCGTAGGTGGCCGGGTTTTCCCCACTCGTTGTTACCACATACTTTATTGGTGATAATCTGTCGCGTCGCGATCTTCTTGATGGCCTTTCGACTGAGTTGAAAGCGCGGGCGTTGAGCGCTGAACAGCGGCCGGCCAGTCTTCGGTTCCGTCACCAGGAAATTGCGCAGGTGACGCCCCTTCACCCGACCTTCCTCTACCACCAACCACGCCACGCTTTCTTCCAAATCTTCATCGGTGTGGGACTGATCAAGGTGGTTGTGGTCATCGCTGGCTGGGATGCGTGTAGTGGTGGCAAGGATCACCTGAAAGCAAAGTGTACATCAGTACAGCATAGAAACGTCAACCGAAATATGGGAGTTGCGCAACCGAGGTCTACTGAAATTGACTTGCGGGAGAGTTGCGCAACCGACGTCAACTGAAACTGACATATGAGGGAGTTGCGCAACCGACGTCTACTAAAACTGACATATGAGGGAGAGTTGCGCAGCAGACGTAAACGGAAACTGACATATGGGAGAGTTGCGCAACCGACGTCAACCGAAACGGACCTATTATAAGGGAGAGTTGCGCAGCCGTAACCATGGCATGGCTTGAAAGCAACTCCCATACGTTCATTCACGTCGGTTGCGCAACTCATTCAAGTGTCGAATTGACGTAGGTTGCCAACCAATTGTCAACTTTGAGAAGCAGATTAGGTAGGTGTTTATGGGGCCTTCCCTTCTCTACCGGTATGTATGGTGCACACATTCCATCCTCCTCAATCGGCTCGTCACAGTGGTCGACCAGTTGCGCAACCGACGTCAACCGTCGCCATGGCTACACAACTTTCATATGTCGGTTGACGTCAGCTGTGCAACTCCCAAATGCCAGTTGACGTCGGTTGCGCAACTGCCATATGTCGGTTGGCGTCGGTTGCGCAACTCCCACATGCCGGTTGACGTCAGTTGCGCAACTCCTCCATGTCGGTTGGCGTCAATTGCGCTATGCGCAACTCCTGACATCGGTTGCGCAACTCGCTGACCACTGTGACGAGCCGCTTGAGGAGGAGTTAACAACCTAACCCTGCTGGCGTCGACGGGCAGTGATTGGTTGGCGTATCCGCCGACGACGCCGTGATTGGTCACGACGGCTCCGAGGTGGATGTGGTCGCCTACCAGCTGCATCACGTGTTCGCCGTTCAGTCGAACGAACTGCAGCGACTCCATGCCTCGAGAATGCATGCGCAGGGTCGTCAGCAGCATCACGTTAGCCTACGAAAAAGAAAAACTTCCCTTATTATTCACCGGTTGCGCTGAAAATCAGCTTCTATGTATTAGTAGGGTAATATGAGATAAACCCGACCGGCATTCGCCGGGTTTACCACATGGCCTGGTTTACCCCACCGTACCCTTCACTGGGGCGCTACACACGAGCTCCGGGCGAATTCGGACCGAGTTTGGAAAGGCTTCGTTTTGAACCGAAACGAATGTCAATTACTCACGTCTGCAAACTGCAAACTCGGTTGTTCACTCACAAGCACGTTTCGAAAAACGGAGCGAGTTCGAAGCCAACTCGGAGATTTAACATGTTGAAGCATAGTCAGGGTTCCGAATTCCGGAGTTCACGTCTGCGGCGCCCCACTGACTACTCCATATGTGCACATCATCATACACACGTGTGACGTGCCCGATCAGCCAGAGCACCGGTATTGGACTGGTTTACCCCATGGTCTGGTTTACCCCACCGTACCCTTCACGGATTATGCCATGTTCACATCCATACACACATGATACACAACCATCTTTACCAGCATCGTCAGTATGGCGATCAGCCAGAGCACCGCCAGTCCCAGCAGGAGCGCGTAGAGCCGGGTGGAGCGGAGGCCGGACGCGTGCAGCTCCTCCTCGGGGATGGGACTGTAGTGGCCGGCGGTGCCCCACTCTCTCCAGTCGCCCCGCGGAGCCCGCGCCGCCAGCATCCCCGCCGCGTTGCGCACGGTGTAGGGCCGCGGCGTAGGACTCTTCGACTTGCGCTTCATCACGCCTTTAAAAGGGAAACAGGGGCGGCTAGCGGGCATTATTACCGTATTTACCGGTGGGGGTATGCAAAAATTGAGAGGTCCCATATGGGGGTATGCATAGGGGGGGGGGGGGGGGTTATGCATGGGGCATTTTTTATGTTTTTTTGAGGTGCGCCGAGGCATATTTTTTAGGTAAAAAGCACGTGTTTTAGGGCATAATTGAGGTCAAAACACGGTTATTCTAGTACAATACACCCCCAAGCAGGCTTATAGGCATCTTAGCTTGGTGTGGGAGTGGCTATGGGTACTATATGACCAGCTTACTAGGTAGGTTCAGGTACTGTACAGTACATATGGGGGTATGCATAGGGGGGGGGGGGGGGGGGGGTATGCATTGGGCATTTTTTATGTTTTGCCAATATGGGGGTATGCATTGGGGGGGGGGGGAATGAAGTGGGGGAGTTATCTACCGGTAAATACGGTACTTAAACAACAAGGGAAATTGTGTGACTGATGCCCCGTTCACAACGGACGCTGAACGCCGACGCCGCGTTACCGCCGGCGTCAACGCCAACGCAGATATTAGCGATTGCAGATAATATTTTCTGTAGTAGCGAACAGCGACGTAAATGTCGGTCTTATTATCGCAGTAAAATAGAGATTGGCATGGCTTTCAGCGATGAACGCTATATCTGCGTTGGCGTTTACGCCAGCGGGTACGGCGGCGTTCAGCGTCCGTTGTGAACGGGCCGTGAGGTCACGCCCAGGTGTGTGTGTGTGTGTGTGTGTAGTTGTAGTTCCAATGGCTAGAGTGCTCGCCCAGAACGCGAGAGGTCCAGGGTTCACGCCGTGAATGATATTGGTCTTCAACCACTGCCAGATATATGCCGTATAAGCGGCAGCGAAAAGTTACGCCATTCTTCACATGAACCCACGCACACGTCATGTAAAGATTTTATCGACACTTCAACCGCTGTAATACCACACCAAGCACATTCAGTATATGTAGGAACATTACATACGTACTGTACTGTACACACACCAAAAAATCTCGCTATCCCGCATACTAAACTGTCAGTCTTGGCTATGTCACCGTGGCAAAAACATACCGATAGCGTCCCTTCAGAAAAAGAATAGGGGAAAAAGTCATATTCCTGCGCAAAAAAGAAAATGTCACCGAATAAAGAAGCCAACTTACACATAATAGCGCATTTAGTTGCACTATAGCCTATTATTCTGTATTCAGCCGATTTCCTAAAAAAATTGAAAAGCCAGTAAAAAAGCAGGACTCCAAAAACACACTCTCCATTCATCCGTATGTTTGCTCATCATATGGCTATATTTAGCAGAAAAGGTGTAGTAAGCACGATAGAGCTTGCCTGCTGTGCTGACTAGCAAAATATACAACCCCCTCCCTTATTGTGCGTTTGCTAGCGCATGTGTGTCGTATAACGAAGACACCTAAATATAACAAGTTTGTCGCGTCTAAACATACAGTTGTATATGTACCTACTGTACGTACGTATGAAAACATTATTATTACATGCGTAAAATTTAGGCCGCCAAACCAATACATAAATAACATACAGTGTGCATGCACTGTTTAGTTTTGCAAAAGAAAAACTCGTTAGTCGTGTTTAGAGTCGGTAGTGTAAAATCTGGTTGCGACGATTTTGTAATACCCATGTATGTTTGCGGAAAAAAGTCAGACAGCTCAGTCATACACTTCCCACAAAAATAATCCATACATAAGAACTCACGGTATTACCTATCGGCATATTCTGAACGCTTCCTACACAAGTGAACGGTGACCAACTACAGTTTTTCTCTATTCCCTATCAACTAACAAGAAAAAAGAAGCACAGATAAATAGGTATGATAGAGGGGGAAATCCAGATGTAGCTAGAGTGAAGTACTCAGCTTGCTATCCCACCTGTAGGCGACTATAGCAAAAACCTAATTTATGAATCTGACAGTAGAAAAGCATAGCAAAAAAGTAAGATGATACGAGCCTGCACAGTCTAGGATATATCGGGATAAAGAAACTATGTAATCTAACACCCCTCTCCTCTATTCGCTACTTGCGCTGTGAATATAAGGTGGTCGCGAACTGACCCCTCTGGTTTTCTTTTCAGTGCATGCCAATCGTTGCCGATCAAAACGCACTAAAACAGCTAGTGGTTAGCTCCCGACCACCCCACAACTCTCAACACAAGTAGTGAATACACATAGGCTTATCTCCTTCACTCTCTCCAATGGGCGAGGTCGCACTTAGCGCTGCGCACACGTAGTAGCGATTTTTGTTGCAAAACTTGTTTATTTTATGCTCATTTATAAAGTAAATAAAACGTGCATAAACATAGACAAGTTTTGCAAGAAAAACCCCGCTACAATGTGTGCGCAGCGCTATTTGCGACCTCATCCATTCCATACCAAACACCCACTAATTCCAAAGTCAGGCCAAAACTCCAATCTGCTTCATCCAACCCACCCCAAGCGACTCAGTTGTCCTTCAGACTCTGAAAACGATTCTCCGGTGGCGGCTGTTGTCCCTGTAGCTTAGCGCGAAGATGCGGCGGCATGTAGCTGCCCGGCTTGGGTTCGCGTCCCGCCGCCGCCCCTTCCTTCGCCTCCTGTTCCTTGCCGCGCTCTCTCGTCACGCGCTGAAACCCCTCAGCGTCCGTGCCCGGCTGTTGCTGTTGCTTTTGCCCCCCACCGGCGCTCGCTGTAACTGTCGCGGCTTGTTGGAAGTGTCTGCAGCAAAAGAGCATGCACACTTCCCTTACAGCATGAGCATACGAAGCGTCAAGAATATGCAGGGGTAGTTCGGATTTGGGAAAGTATTGGAGGTCACCTGTAGGGAGCGGCTCATAATCTTGCTAAGCATGGATGCATACGTACTCACTCTAATACACTACACTAGTATGTGTACGTACGTACCTAACTAACTACACGTACGAACGTAGTATACATAATCACGGCTACGTCAAGGGACCAAGTGTGTACCAAAAGCCGCAAGTGAAAACCACAGCATAACGGAATTGGCATGTATAGGGTACTGTGGGGTAAAACCAGCCACCTACGCTCCTTTGAACTTGCTGTTTCAGCAAATGATAAACCAAATAGCTCATTTGAAAGAGGGAGAATTCAAGGAATCGCCTGGTATCATATTATTCTCAATCGATCCCATTGGCTGCTAGCCCTGAAACTCAGGTGGCTGGATTTTCCCATGGCCTGGTATACTGCATAGTACCCAACAGTATTCATTCATTCATTTATTTATTGCAGTAACAACAAGGCTTAAAAATTTTTCTTACTCTTTGCGCTTTTTGTCCTTATCCAACTTCTTCTCGATCTCAGTCGCCGCTCCCAAACTGGGAAACTGATCTTGGTCCTGCAATGATAAAACAACTATAGTCTGGCCAATAGCAGTTGGCACCTGGACTCAAGGCGCGTTGCGTAAAATAGATTTACAAATGCGGATTTCTGTCCACGTTTCGTGTACTCCTATTTAGCAGAAGTACATGCAAACTACGCAACTCGCCTTGAGTCCAAGTGCCAACTGCTATTGGCCAGACTATAACTCGTCCTTTCGACCACACATGAATTAGCAGCACATACGTACATATCGCCAAAAAATATATAATTGGGCTTAGGGGAAGAATGGAGCACACAGTGTAAGCGAAGGTGAAGGAGGCAATCCCTGACTCATATTCTCCCTATTATATTAGTTTTCTCAACAAACCATTGTAATGGATATCCATTTTATTGGTTTTTACGAAACCATTCTATTGGCTTGCACCAATAAAATGGTTTCGCAAAAACCAATGTAATGGATATCCATTGTAATGGTTTCGTAAAAACCAATAAAATGGATCGAACATTAGTCAGTGATTGCCTCCTTCGTTTACACTGTGTGCTTTATTCTTCCCCAAAGCCCAAATATATTTTTGCAAATAGCAACCTGTAGTTGCGGCGTGGGGGTTTGTTCCATCAGTTTTCTCCTCTGCATGGAAGGAGGGACGTATTTCTTGGGTTGGGCGTCTTCTGCCTCCGCCTCCTTGTCCGGCTTCTCTCCGTTCTCCATCGGCGTCTTTTCGTTGTTGCCTGTGGCAGGGTTGTTCAGGGTGTTCCAGGTTCTCACCACCTCCCGACTTTCCTGCTCCTTTTGCTCGATCAGGTTCTCTTCCAATTCCCTGCAAAAGAAAAGGAGGAAAGATTTTTTTATGGTCCATTCACTCACATCGGAGGCGTGAGCTGAGCGCACGCTGTGCGTGTCCATGGACAAAGGCATGGACAGTCATGGATACGTTATCTTCCGATGTGTACTTTTACTTTCTCTACTTACTCTATACGATACCTTGACGGTACTTTGAAGAAAACCAGAAAAGAGGAATAAAATACGAACGAATAAGCCATAGGCACCTACGTACCTACTGTACGTATATTCAAAAGGGACGTCACTGGGTGATTGAACTTGACGTATCAACGAACACAGAAAGCATTGCCGAACTGGAGAAAGGTGAAGTTGGCTCCGTTATGCCGCGTGTCCACATGACGTCCGTACGTTCGACGTATCTAGGAGTACATGACACCGCGCAAGCAAACGACCACGTCGAAGGTACGGAGGGACGTACGGACGTTTTGTGAACGCGGCATTAGTTTTTATTTGTGTTTGAGTGGAAAGGAGAAGGAGGGTTGCGTCCTTACACGGTGGTTAAGTCCATGTGTTTGAGTTTCGCACCGGCTAAATCCACATCTGTCTGACCTTGGAAAGTGTGCCATTCGGAATCTTCCTGCCAAAGTTCACAACACCACACGTCATCAATTACTACTGGGTGAGCTACTAAGAGGGGTAATGGGTGAGGTCGCATTCAGCGCTGCGCACACGTTCCTGTAATTTTGAAAGTAGGATAGCGTGGGGCAAATCCGCCCACCGATGGCGCGTTTACCCCCACTTAAAACATGGCTCTCGAAAATGTATCTCGGGAAACTTCAGCCTCTGTCTTTTTCGTTCCTAGCCACAACTTGACAACCTAGGCCTGACGGCCTGGACCTAGGCCTGAAAAGCGCCATATAGCCGGGCGGATTACCCCCATGGACGGTGTTGCCCCACGCTGCCCTACAACCGTATATAGGATATGTGGGGGTAAACCCGGACACCTAAGCTTTTCTGAACTGGTCGCTTCAGCAAATGATGAACATGGTAGCTCATTTGAAAGAGGAGAGTGGAAGGAATCGATTGGTAGAATACTTGTCTCACTCAATCGCTCGTATGGTTGCTGAGGTATACTAGGTGTCTGGGTTTACCCCCGTCTTCGGGTTTAACACCTACCCCGAGGAAGTGTCATAGTTGACAACAAGAAAAAAATTTGTTGTCCGTTTCTATATGGGTGTTGTCGGGAACGGAAAGGTTTGTTGTCCATTTTTGTACCTTTGTTGTCGGAACGGAAACAACAAAAACAAAAACGGACAACAAACCGACAACAAACGGACAACGAATTTTTTTCTTGTTGTCAATAATAATTTCTTGTTTTTCTTCAACAATGACGCTTCCTTGGGTTAGGTGTTAAACTCCCAAGTAGCCTACATTTTCCACTTCCTGCTCCTGTAGGTCCTTTTCCCGCTGTTTTCTCTCCTCCTCTTCCTTATCCCATTCTTCCTGGCGTTTCACGTTTCTATCCAATTTCTTGCCCAAAACGTTGATGTCTTGAACGCCAGCCTTCTTGTGCTTCTTAGCCGCCTTTTTCTTGTTGAAAAATTCATCCAAATCGTTTGAGGCCGACATTTTCTGCATACCCGGCTGGGGCGCTCCTGGTCGATTTTTATGTACTACCCGTGCTTCGCTCCGTAATTTCGGCGATATTTTTCAAAAAGAAGAAATAAATCTGCTGTCTTCGAATGATAAGTGAAGAGGAAGATTAGAATATGAGCTACTAGGGGACGTGGAACGGGAATCAAACAGCACGGAATAACCACATCTGAAAATACACGGAAACAAGAACATTTTAGGACTTTACACAGAAAAACAAATCATCCGTTTATAAATTCGCCTCTTTTCGAAAGAAATGAGCAAATTTTGAAGACAAAAAATGATGACGAAACAAACTTTTTGTCACGTGTGACTCGGGCTAACAACAGTTTATGAATATTGAAAAAAAGAGAAAACTTACTGATCCGGAATCCTGTTTTCCGCTATGAGATGTCCATCTGCGAAACCAAACCGCCAAGACGGCTGAAATTGTGCTCCGAAAATTGCGAAATTCGCTGCGATAAGCATCATCCGATCAGCGACATTCCTCCGAAAATGACTCCGCGAATTTCTTTTTTCCTTTTCTGATTTCGCAATTTATTGGGCGTTACGTTTTCCGTTGTACACGCGTAGTTTAGAATACTTTAATACACCATGGACATTTTTCGGCAATAACGAATATGCGCAGAAAACAGGGGAGGCGGGGACAGGGACGGGGTCTGTGGAAGGGGAAGGGTAATTTTGCGGGGTTTGCGGAGGTCGATGGTCGATGGATGGTCGATGATTGCTGACACTTTTGTGAGAAGGACACCGGGACCGGAACCGGAGTGTTCTACTGCAGGAGTTGACACCAAGAAATGTGACAAAACAACACACAGACACTGGGAGAAAACAAAACGCAGGATCTGATTGAAGTTTTGAGCTTTGAATCAAAAATTTGGTGTGTCCCGCTAAAACACCGAAAAAATGAAATAGCCAATAGAATAGAGTCATGCCTCATGTGGTTTGTTATTGCCCATTTTGACGTTTACTTCCTATCTGTTCAGTGTCCATCTGCCCACTTATTACGCCACAGTAGTTAGTTTGCTCTGCCGTTAAAAAAACGTCATTCCACTCTGGGGCGGCACGTGTGCATTGCCACAATCTGTGTTTTACGCCACCGACCTTTCTAACGGTTTGTTTGTTTTCTAATAGTCAGTTCCGTAGCTGCTTTTGTGTGACGACGGTCGGCATTGTTACCCTGCTTCTGGATGAATCAGCTGTTACCGTTGAGTGCGATCCCCAACATACATTTTATGACATAGTACCTCGTAAGCATTTTGCTTGCTTCGTTTGCACACTTTTTACACCTCCATTGTTACAGCTCAAGCAAGCGGCGCGGTACACAACACACATGTTGTACTGTGAAACCCAAAAATTGAGGGATGGTTCGAATCGCATTTTGATCATACGCCTGAAACGCATGACCTTTCACATCATTTCTTGGGCAATACTTGCACACTTCGTATTGCCAGAAGAGTTTTCTACTTTCGGAAGAAAAATCGGTTCGGGTTCAAGAAAATCTTATTTTTTGGTCTTCTACTGTACGAAACTGATCACTTTTTCGTTCACGCGAGCCTCCTTTTAGCAGGTTTCGTTCCGGTTATGAAGTGGCAATTATTGAAAACGGTCGGATTTAAAGCTGACAGACAAGAAACGTGGATTGTGTTCGATACTTTCAATTCAACCTTGGCCATCCGTCTCGTCCATAGGGCTTTTGGCTGCACCACCGTACTACACTACTAACTGCGGGTAATTTTTTCTACGAAACGAAATAATGTACTGTACATACGTAGGCCTACGGGCGTCGCTTATTCGTGAAATTTTTATGGCCGCTTTGGCTTTCCTTTTCAGTCATTCATTCCATGTTCCATTCCATTCAAAATTGAAAGCTAGCATGACAGGTTGGTTTGGTACTGGTAGGTATGATGTATCATGCATCGTCTAGCTTCATTCATTGTGAGTTTCACCAAGGGCTTGGCTTTTCACATATAATCATCCCAACCCCAAGGGAACTAAAAAAACCAACCTCACTAGCGGAATAAAGAGGGATTCGGTTGAAACTTACACTGTTCTCAAATGCCGTATTTCACTGGTTTAGCCCAAAAGCACATTAGATATCTAACTACGGAAACATAGTAACCAAAGCGCGCTAAGCAGTAAGTACTAGCAGCTGGTATGGTGGTGGCCTTCAGCTTCAGTTGTGTACATTGTACGTAGGTACATACGTAACGTAGGTTGGGTTGCTTGCTTGCTTGCTTTTACATGCTCAGCTTCTCCTACGCAAGCAACATACTTTACACAGACACGGCCTTATCGACCGCTGGCCACTTTGAATGAAACATGTATCAAAAATTTATAAGAAGCTTTGGGAAGAATGGTCGACAGACACTCGACAAACGGTAAACAATGACACAGCGGCAAGCACGACTCAGAAAATCGTTACCTGTGTTTTCAAAATAGGCTACCATTTAGAATATACAGGCTAGCATTTAGATTTAGAATTAGAAATAAAAAATAAAATTAAAACAAAAAGTTAGAAGTTTTGGATGAATCCAAAATCAAAAGAAAAGAAAAAGGACGGCATTCAATCCAATATCCTTGATCCAATTGAATTGGATAAAAAACCAAAAAGGCCTAATGCCTAATTTATGCGAAAATATGAGCCCGCTTTCACCATGTCACGGTGGGTGGATGGCACATTCTTCCTGTAGTAGTATTTTAATCTTGTCAGTCAATACTGTAATGTTTCGTGTATAGCCCCCTGGGGCTATATGATCGGTAAGCCCCGATTAGGGGGGGGGGGGGCTATATTCGAGGCGGGGCTATACAAAAGAGGGGGCTATATAAGAGGGCATTTTGCATTAGTGACCAAAGTAAGGTTATTTGACCCCCTGAACTCGTTTTTATGGCTTATTTTGCCTTTACACAAGCTAAAGTGGTCTAAAACAGGCTGCTCTTGCGCAAAAATTATCATTTTTATCCATGGCATATCCAAGGATACTCGTGGCAGTTTCATCATTTGGTGGCTGTTGGTTAGGTGGGTTCGAGATGTCATGCATTTTGCAAAGTAAAAAGCAAGCAAGCAAGGACGGACCATTTCTGCTGAAGTGGTCAAGAGGGGTGAAAACCAAAATGTATCCCAAACTGCCCCAAATGATGCGCCATCAACTCCTATGGCTAGAAACACGTCGAAAACGCTGTTTTTAGCTGTAAAAACCTTCGTTTCTGTCGTTTTTCGCGGTCTTTTATATGCTATACGTATACGAGTACAAATGACGATAGGCAATGATTAGGGCGGGGGGGCTATATACGAGGGGGGGGGGCTATATTCGAGGGGGGCAATACACGAAACATTACAGTACGGTGATTGCGAAGTCAGCTGCATACTATGCGTACGTATTTACGTAACTAAACCGCTCGCGCCTCGCCTGTCTTACTTATTCAATGCCGTCCTACGGGAAGAGGAGTACGTAGGATGGGATGGACAAGATGGATAAAGGAAGAACGTTGTTGTTTGGCTATGGTTGTGTCTGCACTTCATAACCCGCCGCCTGTCTCCCCCTCCTTGACAGGAATGACGTGGGGATATTCAGCTGCTTGTTTGCAGGTTTTAAGCGGCAATATCAAATCAAGCCGCATCGCGCGGGCGGATAAAGCTGCTGCATGCCAAATCCCAGTTTCGCTGCCGCGGACTACACAAAGGGCAACCTGGGACAATTCCGCTCCACGACCCATCTTTTGAATCCCAGCTTCCAGGTTGGAAGTATTAGTAGATGGATAAGTAACGGATCCTTTTCGACTCTTTGACTGCCGTACCCGACCCCGTGGGTTCCCTGTCAGTCATCAAAATACAGATTGGCATTATTGGTCTGACCCTCTGACAGTTCTGTCTCGAAAACTTTAGATTGGTCGGCTGAATTTACCCCACCTTTTACCGTGCTCTACGCTTTGCTTCAACTAGCAGCAGAGGAGTACAGTACATCATATATCTTCCTGCTTCAACCGTTTCAATCCGGCACGCAAGCACATAGAAGCATTATCGCGGAGAAGAAGAATGGCTGAGCAGCTTGCTGCGGAAGAAAATAACACAGGAAGCGTCGCCGAGGCCGCGGGGAACAGTGCCAACAGCGGCGGTGCCTGCTACTTAGCAGAGGCGTCATTAAAGGGAGGATCCGGCGGGATAATTTGTATGGGGAGGCAAATTTCGAATTTCTAACATTTTAAAGCACCTTACCTATGTAAAATCGCATCCTCTTTTGATCAAACCCCATGTTCTGAGTCGATTTTGCCTCTGCGAAGCGACGCCCCAGTTAGAAAGCTCGAAATAGGCCAAAGTGTTCCGAAATCCCCTTCCTAACTGGGGCGCCGCTTCACAGAGGCAAAATTGGCTCCAGAATATGGGGTTAGATCGAAAGAAGATGCAATTTTACGTCTGATAGGACCCTAACAAGTCGAAAATATGAAATTTTCCCTTCCCGTACTAAATTCCCGCCAGATTCCCCTTTAACAGAAGCTATTACAGCACCTGCATCGCAGGCAGCAGGGAAGCAGCTCGATCAGAAGGAAACTAGGAATGCAGCTGCTGGCAGCCACCGCCGCCACATTGTGTTCAAAATGGGTGAGTCTTGTAAAACACCCGGCAGTACGGGTACTGATTACTATTCCTTTCTTACCGGTGGCGCGTGCAATCATGGAGAGGAGGAGGAGGGAAAAAAGGCGGGCTTTTTTGGCGCCAAAAGAAGTGCCGCCAGTTGCAGTCGGGTTCGATTTGACGTTGGTAAGCAACTTATAAAGCAGCTCAAGGGAATTTTGCGGATGCACTGTTGCTTGACGATCGGAAGTGCGTCTCATATTTTTGTCCGCGTAATTAATTTCGTAAAATAGAAATAAAAATGGTGAAAAAATCAGTTATTTTACTACGGTAGTTCAATACCATGCATTTTTTTGTTCGGCAGGTGACGAACATGAGCAGGACGAATCGGTGGATGATTTGGAAAAGATGGAGGAGATGCACATGCAGCATACGGTGGGACCTTCGGCGTCAACACCCCTGCTTCTACTTGACGACGTTCCCGTTTCCTCGCTCAGGCGACGGCCTCGCCTTCCAAATGCTCATGAGGTATTGTAATAAAATTAAAATAATAATTATTTATGAATAATAATAAAAATAAAGTATTGTAGCTGTAGTAGTAGGTACCTACTAAAAGAACTTGTACAAGCAAACTGTCGCTGCATTAGTCCAGTAAAAACTGTTCCATGCTGTTCTACAATATGTATGTACAGTTATTTTCAAGGAATGCTTGCACAAGTGGCCATGCGATAAATTTATTGCGCGTACCATTCCAACGCTGGCTCCTTGTGTGAATGTGCGCGCTACGTGTGATGTCTGTGGATATTAGCTAAGCGGGGCTATTTGCGGCAACGAATGCTTTCCTTTTCACTTAGCTGACGCATTCTCACCTATAATTGCATATTGCGACTGGGTGCACTGCTACTGATTCAACACCATTTTATGTGTATCTTTTGGTTGCGGAATATGGTCGGCGCTTTGTTTTGGTGGTGCTACACGTCAAAATAAGGCTTGTCATCGGCTCATTAAATTGATGTGGTCACGTGCTGCGTAGATAAAGGTCAAAACTTAGTCTGTACACACGTGACGTATGTACGTACACGTGCAAGATCTGGTAGGTACTGTACATAGGTTGACACATTGATAACCTTCTTCCTAAAGCAATTTTCTCAAGCCCCGATAATATTTGGTATTTGATTTTGATAGCGGTAGCGCGGGCGTCTTTTTACGACTTATTTTGTCACGTCTCGATCCTTCCTGTTTGCTAAATGCCACTTTAAGAATATATTCAACTATTGTACGCACTGCGAAATGGGCAATGAGGAATTCGTTTCGAACTCTTGATTGTAGGTATTGTGCAGTTTTTCTGGTTTTACCACCAGCCCATGGGCGCAGATTCGCGGGTGACATTTATTTTGGTTCATCAATCATCAATCTAGTACAGCGGATATTGGTGTCCTTTGTTTCAAGGTCAATAAATGGAATTTTGTAACCTTGGCTCGCTGACAAAAAAACGCAAAAAATAGTGCGGAGGTTATTTTTTCGGCCGTTCGTCTTTTGTCGAATTATTCGTTGATCAACCGTGATCTTCATTTTCATTTTTATAGCGCGACCTTTTAATTACAGTATATATCAATTGTATAACAATAGTATACCGTCGCTTTCACAGCACACTGTGACTGTACATCTAGTTGACTGAAACGTATTATCTCGTTTAGTGGACGTCATTTCTTACGCGCATCGACAGAAAATTACTTTTGTTTATTTTATTCTCTGTTTGCGAAAACTCTCTGGTTTGGTATTTCTTGCAACTTCTCGGCCATAAATCTTTGCCACTGCAAACCTTATCTTGTGATCTAGTCTAAGCGTACTGTACGTACACATGCGTCATTCCTTGGACCCTCCGTCATTGATGAGACCCATAATTGATTATTGCGCCCGGTTGATTTTAAGACCTTTGCTTTTAAAGCGGTAATCAATCGGCAATTAGCAAACCGGATTCTCGTCCATCGGAAACGTGCAGTCTGCCTGTCTCATCGATTACAGAAAACTGATTGTCCTCCCCCTGCCCAGAAAAAAAGTACTGTATCATGCGACGCAACCAGGTTTCCAGCTCCCGTCTGCTAAGTGGCGGTGACGATAAGGATCAAGAACAACAAAATCTTCTGCGACAGGTGGAAGAAAGTCGCCCATTTTTATCGTCAGCGCCGCTGGAAATGGCTGCGTTTCCGTCTCCAGGCAAAGGGTCAGTAAACCAGCAGTCAGGTGCTGAAACGCCTGCAGCTGCTGTAAGAGCTGAGATATCGCCCAGGCCAGTTGTAGGACGGGCGCTCCCGATGTCCATGTCCGATGGGTCCATGGTGACCGCCTGGGATGACGTGGGGTCCGTGGACTCCTTGCGTCACGAGATCGCATCGCTGCAGGAAAGTCGCAGTCAGATCAGGTTGGGCAGCGAGTTGGAGGAGGAAGGAAAGGATGGGATGAAAGGCAGTCTGGACTTATCGCCCAAGCTCGTCCGGTCGTCTCGGCCTCCTGAGGTCGTGGAACGGCCGAGCAATGCAGCTGCTGCTGCTAAGCATAAGAGGAAACCGCATTTCTTTGTCGGCCAGTCCACACCTTTGCCGGAAGAGGTGCGTTTTGTAATGGGGAGTTTGGCTAGGTACTGTGCATTTGTTGCCGCAAGCCCTCGGGGGGGGGGGGGGGGGGGGGGGGGGTTTGAGGCAACATTCATTCAGTAGTGGGTTTTTTTCGTATGTACAATACAGGGTGTTCCATAATATACTCACCGGCTGTTTGTGTCTTTATCTCAACAGTGGGGTGTCATTTTCAAATGCGGTCTTTTGCAATAAGTAGCCAAGGCTTCAAAGTTTATGCGTGCAAAATTTCAACTTTCTAGGCCAACAGGAAGTGGCTCAAAACAACACAGAAAGGCTGACCTCAGAAATCGAGGATTTGCCTTGTGTTGACCAAAACGAAGAGCATATTCTACCATCCAAAAGCTAATACATTTTCAAATCCTGATAAATATCACAAGTCAGACGGGTAAGAACCAAATATTCTGCGCCATTGTGAAGAAATTTGAAAAAACTCATCCATGGAGTGCTAACTGCGGTCTTAACCCTTGTTTAGTCCCCATAGTGAAAAAAACGTGAATTTTTGTGTCCGAAAGTTTGAGCTTTTATAGCTTCCTTGGTAGACGGACTACAGGGCTGAAATTTTGCCTGCACCATTTTAGAAGCTTTAGCTACCAAATGTAAAAGAGCGTACTTAAATCGAACGCTCCGTTGACGAACGAGAGGCACAAACATCCGGTGAGTTTATTATGGAACACCCTATACATACGTCTTCGTAATTTATCACGCCACTTTTGTCACGTCTGTCTCGGGATGGTCATACACCGGGACCAGATTGTTCGTTTTTATGTTTTAACCCGTGTTGATTAACCCCTCTTCCTCGCCATAATCGCAGACGGCCCCTGGCCGCATACACACACTCTTTACGGCCACCCTGCGGCCGTGGCCGCCAATAGCCGTGAGGTGAGCTGCGGCCAGAAAACAGTGACCATAGCCGTAGCAGGGGTGGCCGCAAGTGGTGTATGCGGCCAGGCGGCCATCTGAGAATATGGAGGGGGTTAAGATCTCCCAGCTTCCCCACCCTTATCCTACCGTATTGTATATGTACAGATGTACATCGAGCTGTACGATCTGACGTTCGGACTCGGGGGCGAGGCGGAGTGGCAGGAGACGGCGCGGTGGATCAAGTACGAGGAGGACGCGGAGGGGCTGGACCATCACTGGGGCCGGCCGCACGTGGCCTTCCTGTCCTTTCACGCGCTGCTGCAGCTGCGCAAATGCGTCGCCAGGGGCGCCATCCTCCTGGACCTGGAGTCGGACTGCTTCGACTCCGTTTGCGACGCCATCGTGGCGGAAATGCGCTCACAGTTCGGCATGGACGAGGAGCGAATCAGCGTCATCATGAATACGCTGCACAAGCAACATCGGTACTTACGCATGTTTGTTATGAACGTGCATATGTACCTATGTATGTACACATCACAGATATTATGATACGTACCGGTACGTATGTAATGTAGGCTATGTGATACGGGATGCGATTGCGAGTGTATAGCCTATGTATAAGTGGGTAACCATATAGTACGTACAGTACCTTATACTGTGCTGGCTGCGGTCGGAATGCTTTCTCGCGAAAAAATCAGTGCTCGCAAGCAATCGCGAGCAGTCCCGACCAATCGAAGAGCAGTTGCGAAAAGATTGAAAACTGCTCGCAATTGATCGCGAACAATTTCGATCGATTGCGAGGAACATAATTTTGCGAGGAAAAAACAAAACAAAAGAAGAGGAAAGGAGAGGAAAGGAAAGTTTTCATAGGAAAACAGGAACAATAAGCGAAACATGCCGGGAACAGGGGTGATTCAGGGCATGAGAAGAAGGAAACGGGCAACAATCTGCCAGGCATGTGAAAGCACGAATTGTTCTTTATTCGTGCAAACAGATGCAATGCAAGATGCAATGCAATTAGTTTGCAAACACAACATGTGCCTGCCATATGCTACGATATGGCTTGCAAATGAATTGAAAGCGTATATTTTGTTTCATTCATTCTTTTTCCTTTCCAGAGTATAGGTGTGTCAGTGGCCGTCCAACCAGGAGGAATTCACTCGGGCCTACCAAGGATTTTCAGAGCCTACCTACTATAGTCTGTGCACTAAGAGAATGCGATAACTTCTGAAGTCGCGCACAAGCTTTTCGCCAAAAATAGCACAAAAATGCATGGAAATATCTGCGTGATTGATGCGAAAAGTCTTGCGCCAGTTTGGAAATCTTTGCACGTTCTTATAGTCTGGCCAATAGCAGTTGGCACCTGGACTCAAGGCGAGTTGCGTAGTTTGCATGTACTTCTGCTAAATAGGAGTACACGAAGTGTGGACAGAAATCCGCACTTGTAAATCTATTTTACGCAATGCGCCTTGAGTTCAGGTGCCAACTGCTATTGGCCAGACTATAGTAGGCCACGATTGTAGAGAGATAAAGAGGACCTGAACGCACTATCCACCATATGCAGTAAGGGAATTGGGTAGGTCGAAGGTGACCCCGCGGCATTTAGTGAAAGTTTGGATCGGTGTCTGCGCGGTCGTCGACGTCATTTTGTTGTCAATTCTTCTTTTCACTGGCTCCTTTTCCGCTCCCAGATGATTGAACAAGGTCGACGACCCCGCAGGCACCGACCCAAACTTTCACTAAATGCCGCGGGGTCACCTTCGACCGACCCAATTCCCTTACTGCATATGGTGGATAGTCTGGTCAGTAGAGTTCGCTATGGCATTCAAGGCGCGTTGCGTGAAATAGATTCACAAACAAATATGAATTTCTGACCTTGCTTCTTGTACCTACTCCTATTTAACAGAAGTACATGCAAACTACAAGCGTTGAGCCATCCAACGAACTCTCTCTGGAGATATAGGCAGGCAGTAGGCTACGTCCTACTTGATTTGCTGACTTGGACTGTCCTTCACTTGCTTCTAAAATACCAGCGCATATTTGCTATGAAGTCGTTTTTTGTGAGAAAATTTGGAATAAAACCATGTTTGTTGAATTGTTTCTTAACGAATAGGCCACCTTTCTTATTTCTTCCTGCGTCCGCTTTTTCTTCGACTTTCTTTTTTTCTCCGACGGAGGACGCGCGAATTGATTGAAGCGAAATATGATCAACTCTCGAACTGACGGAGAATTGCGAGAAAGCATTGCGAACGCAGCCAGCACAGTACTATACATACGGTATGTTGTTCGTTCGTAAGTGTCCAACTTTTTTAGGCACGTTCACGAGCATCACCATCCAATGGCGCTTCCTCGCATCAGCAGCAATGGCGGCTCCGCAGACAGGAGGAAATTGTCGCTGGTTGATCATGCTTCAAGGTAAAACAGAAAAAGTGATATTTTTCTCTATTTCATGGTGTACTGTATACAGGGTGTATCAGAATTTACTCGCCGGATGTTTGTGCTTATATCTCCCCACCGGAGTGTCACATTCGAATGCGGTTTTTTTGCGTTGAATAGCCAATGCTTCAACGTTGATGCAGCCAAAATTTCAGCTTTCTAGGCCAACAGGAAGCGGCACAAACAGCTCGATTTGCAAAGCGTCAACTTTCACACATTCTTGCAGGCGGCCAGGTACAGATCGGCTCCGGTTTTTCTCTCCCCAGTTTACCTAACCCAGTTCTCTCCTTAGTTTTCCTTCCGCAGTATTCCCCTGCCCAGTTTTTATCTGGAGCACAAGTTTCGGTAGAGTTTTCCATCTCCAAGCCACTTCTCTTGCAGATTCGAACTTAGCTAACAGTGTTACAGCCAAAATTCGGGCATCCAAGCTTTTCCTTGGGACGCTGATGCCATGATGATCAAACTGAAGTCTATCTTCGACAAGACTGCTCAAAAATGCATAAAAGTTAGCGTGGAATGGTGAACAGACTTGAAAGAGCGAGAAAAAAGCGAAAATGCAAATCATCCGTTGCCCCGCCTGAGTGCCCTGCCTCCGTTTTGCGCCAAAAAAGGCGCCGCAAATTTGACCGCTTACAGCGCCATGACAATGCAACCTAGGAAGCTAAAATGTTGGCTGCATCAACGAAGAAGCCTTGGCTATTCAACGCAAAAAACCGCATTCGAATGTGACACTCCGGTGGGGAGATATAAGCACAAACATCCGGCGAGTAAATTCTGATACACCCTGTTATGTATACTTACCTACCGTCACATAAATCACATTTGCTTCTCCTTTGGTAGCTGACAAATACACACACATGCATCCGTACCCCAAATGACCAATCAACACCCTTTTGTTTTGACCCTGGTATGTAGATTGTACACTCCAACTGTTGTGTAGCATGAAAAAGTTGAATGCCTGTTTACAATGCAAATTCAGTTTCCCTTACAGTGTGTGTTGCGGATGCTTCTTTATTTGTTTGCTACTTTTGCAGGGATGCAAAACAGCCCCAGGTCCTTCAAGTTGTCTCTGGAGATGATCGTTGCAAAACGCATCAAAGTGAAGCGGGTCTGCGCACTTTGGAGGAAGAAAGTGGTGCTACAACTGTTTCCAACCATCAAAACAACCATACCTACGAGAACACCGAATCTGCAAGATCGGGCCAGGTTGAGAGGAAGGAGGGAATCGGCATAGTGAGTTCGAAAACAACGCGACTGAGTCCGCAGGGCTTGAGAAGGCCCCATTCGGTGGCGGCCCATGCAGGAATGGGTCATCCTGGCCATTTGGTCGCCAGGAAAATGACGGAACATCCGTCGTCTCGGGTATGTAGGAGAGGATACGTATGTATGTATTGTATGTACATACATGGTACGTATCTATTCTGCATCTGTACGACATCACGTTTCACGTAATAAAGAGCTAATGTAGCCTACGTATTCAGGTACCTTCTGTACGTACGTACAGTACTTTGGGTACTCAAATGTACTGTTACATAGGTACTACAGGTTCCATTTATCCACCGTATCGTTGTGCACTGTGTCTTTGTAGACCTCTGTATATGGAAAAATGCAGCGGTCCACGCCGCAGAGCGTACGGCGCGCGCACGCGCCCTACTTTGTACATGTATGTAAATAGGTCCATACGAAGGCACGGTGCACAACGATACGGCGTACTGAGGGTACTTTATGGATTGGGTACTCAACTATACAACCGCATCCATGATCAATTTCACTACAAACGTAAAGGTTAGTGATGTTCTTGGTCAACATTGTCTTTGCAGAAGTTATCGCATCGAGTGACCGCACTAATGGGTAGCAAGAAGCCGTCCTTCATTCAGAATCTTGGCGAGGAGACGACGGCAGAGGAACTTCGACGAATCGTCCCAGAGGGAGCGGAAACTGCTCAGGTAGGCACCGACACCGACATTAACACTTCTAATTCCAACAGGCAAACAACGCGCAAGCAAAGACGGCACTCCCTAAAAGCCGCCGCTCAGAAAGAGATTCTATCCCCGCCCACAACGGGATCATGTCGAAGGAGCTCCCTGAAAGTGACCGGAGAGAAGGACCAGCGGGAGCCAACCAGTAGACGACGCAGCTCCGCGTTAAGAGTGACCATTGTTGCTGGGGATGGCGGCGTTAACGATAAGGCTTCGTTCATAAATGTAAGTCTCGTGACGGGACTGTGCTCACGGTAATATAAATCTCGTCACGTTGGTTTTTATAGTAACGTCACGATACTTCGTTGGGTGGGTGGTGGGTGGGGAGGAAGAAGAGCAAACAAAAGAAGCGGTAACATGAGAAAGAGTGAGCCTACCGAGTGACCAGCAGGGGCTCTCTTTCCTAGCACACTTTATTGCTCAGTCGACGAAGTCAGCTTATCTTTTGCACCTTGGAAAACATTTATGTACATACGTATGCCTTCCCTCTCTCTCTTCTCTCTCGCCTCGTTGGGTGTGGGCGCAGTCAGATTAACGCTGCGTAAGCATTTTCAACGTAGCCGACTAATTTCGACGCTGTCACAGCGGTTGCCGATGCCGGTGAATCACGGCAAAAAATTCCGGACACCCATTCCTCTTTTTCTTTCATTCTGGCGCAGAAACAATCGATGGTTCTTGCAGTTGTCAGAACTGTACACCAATATGGTGAGATTCGAATTTGAAGAAACTACAGTATTGTCAAAAGCTGCAGCAATTGATGGGCACTGTAATGTATTGTATACAACCTCTACAGACGTGTGCTGCAAACAAACGAAACAAACGAGACACAGACGTGTGCTACAAACTGTGGCAGCTAAGTTTGGGATATGCCAAATTGGTCTTTTCCGAGCACGGATTATGCATTTTAAAATTGAAGATACTGGTCTATACATGATGCATTACACTACCGTATTTTGGTCACTAGCGCATCATACGTTTTAGTTTGACCTTTAGCCTGCCTTTCTTTTCTACCCTGCACGTGTCTTCCTACTAGTATGTGATGAATAATCCTGCTGTAGGTTGTGAGGATGGACAAGGGACGAGCGAGCAGAGCAGGAGAGCGAGAAAGACGAGCAGTGAGGATTCATTTATCACACAAACTATGCCTACGTACATACTGTGTACCTACCGTATGTGTGTACCTACCTACTATAGGCCCATACGCTTTCTAGTAGTTGTGGGAACGCAAAATTAGTGAGGATACATATCTGATGGCCGGCGCGGCGGCTGGCGGGGTAATAAATCTTTTGCGCAACTGGCGAGAAGGGCGAAGACCGGAGAAGTCCCGTGAAATATTATCGTGGCCCCAAGACGTGACGCTAATCTGAATTACCGTGAGCACAGTCCCGTCACGAGACTTACATTTATGAACGAAGCCTAACGAGACTGCTACAGCGACTACAGATTCTGGCAGGCGTCGCTCTTCTGGCGCGCTTGCAGGGGTATTAGGTAGAGTGAATACGGCGTCTGGCAGATTGGCGGATATGGATAAAGCGATCCTGAAGGCTTTGGATTCAAATTCGGAAGCTGCTCAGGTCAGAAAAAGGCAGACATGGAGAGGAATGAGACTGTTGGAAAGGATAGTTTGCAGCTGGCTTTGGGAAAATGGCTGACTGGCATGCAGAACTGTGCACCAGTAAATCTTTCCTTTCTTTTAGCGTTTCACTGCTGGAGTCTTGTGCAATTTGTTAGAGATGTCGGCTTTGTAGGTAGTCGGTAGATCTTCCAAGAACCACTGAAAATAGAGCTTTCTGGGTTTTTGGCTTCATATCAAAAGCTGTAGCTCTGACATAATACTTCATATTTCCATGCTTTGTAGAGAAACTGTACGTATATGTAGGGTGTCCCAAAATGTCACGCCTTTTACACTTTTACGATTGAAGTCTTCGTTTTCATTTCATTCAAGTAGAATGCGAGTGACCTCTGCCACAAAAGGCGCAAAAAACTTTGGAGTCATTGTTAATGTAT
Source organism: Epsilonema sp. ZAB3_2 (assembly GCA_030247985.1). NCBI lineage: Eukaryota > Metazoa > Nematoda > Chromadorea > Desmodorida > Epsilonematidae > Epsilonema > Epsilonema sp. ZAB3_2. The sequence continues at coordinate 62,647 of JASAMW010002572.1, read as the reverse complement.
TGTTAGGATTTGGCACACCCTATGCATGCATGCACGCGATAGTATGTACGTATTAGTAGAAGGGTACAATGGGGTAATCCCGGCCATCCATGTAGAAAGAGCGGCCTTCGGTGCGAGATGGCCGGATTTGGTTTACCATGGCCGGGTTTGCCTCACAGTACGTTATTTCTAGCGCTCATTGGCCAGCAAAATGTACGTCGTACTTTCTTCGTAACGTACTTACAGTATGTACTCCTCCTTTTGTAGGTGTTCGTAGGCGTGCTGAAGGAGCTGAAAGGTGCTCGATTCGCGATGGTGCGACTGCGGGACGCGATGCAAATGCCGGAGTTGCTGGAAGCGCCCATCCCCATTCGTTTCCTCTTTGTCATTCTCGGTCCGGAGCTCCTGGACATCGACTACCACGAACTGGGTCGTTCCATCTCCACCCTCATGTCCAATCCGGTATGCAATAGGGAAAGTTGTGCAACTGAGGTCGTCTGGCTGTGTAGTCAAATGGTTAAGGCGCTCGCCTGGAACGCGAGAGGTCCAGGGTTCGATTCCCTGTGGCACATCCAGCAATTTTCCTTCTCGACTTATGCGCGAAGTTTGGGACGAACACGGAAAGTAGATAACGCAAGACACGATGAAAATATGAGTTCTCTAAAAAATAGCAAGTGAAGGAAATCCCACCTCATCTTTCATTCTAACATTTAGATTGCTATCAAATGCAGAAAAAGCGCGCTTTTCCCTAATATTGAAGGCCTACATACATGTACGTCGTACGTACGTGTTTGTATACAGACGTACCTACATGTATGTACTGTATGTTTTGTTTGTTTGTTTGTATGTACAAGCTCTAGAATGAAAATTTTTCTTTGGCCGGATTTTATTCGAAGAACCTGTTGTCAAAGATCAGACAGCATTTCGCCGAATCTAGTAGTAAGGAGTCAGTGGGCGAAAGGAGCTACGATAGTGGTGTCACGTATCCTATTATTTTTAATACTGAAAGCCAAAGTCGCGACAGGAGCCTGATGACTTTATGGCTTAGTAAGTACGGTACGTACTAAGCCATAGTACGTAGAGTATGTATGTGTGTACAGGGTGTTTCATAATGTACTCTCCGGATGTTTGTGTCTCTATCTTCACAGCGAAGTGTCATTTTTAAATGCGGTCTTTTGTAATAAGTAGCCAAGGCTTCATCGTTCATGCTTGCAAAATTTCAACTTTCTATGCCAACAGGAAGCGGCTCAAAACAGCTCAGAAAGGCTGACCCCAGAAATCGGGGATTTGCCTAATATTGTACCACAATAAAGAGCATAATATTCTACCATCCAAAAGCTAATACGTTTTCAAATCCTGTTCACTATCCCATTTAAGACGCGGCAGAACCAAGTCTACTACGCCATTGTGAAGAAAATTGAAAAAATCATCCGTGGAGTGCTAACTTCGGCCTTAGCCCGGGTTTATCCCCATAGTGAAAAAAACGTAAATTTTTGGGTCAGAAAGTTTGAGCTTTCATAACTTCCTTGGTAGAAGGGCTGCAGGGCTGAAATTTTGTCTGCACAATTTGTAGAAGCCTTTGCTACCAAATGTAAAACAGCGTACTGAAATCGAACACTCCGTTGAGGAATGAGAGGCACAAACAGCCGGAGAGTTTATTATGAAACACCCTATATACGCAGTATGTAGCGGTTATTAGGGACACGTGATAGCCCTATTTGTTTCCTTCATATATTTTCTAACTTTATTTAATAATTTTACCTAGATTATTTGAAAAAGCTAATCATTTTATTGGCATTGGCCCCCGCAGGTTTATTGTTCGCCCACTCTTTGTTTCTGGTCTGGAACAGCAATGACGAAAACCTATGGAAAATATCCGGGAGAGAACAAGCTTCTTTTTTTCGGTGGGGCAACTTTTGCGTCAAAGTTTTAAAATTATTGTTTGCCCAACCGAAGTGAACAACATGCTAAAAGTCAAATTTGAATCACGTCCTGTCGTGTGACAGTGACGCTTTGTCAAGCTTACACCCTAACGTCCGCTTTGCTTATTCAGAATCCATCAACAACCGTGGTACCTTACCCATTTATTTTTTATTTTTTCGTTGGTACCTTACTTAGAAATGCACGCAGGCATATCCCAACCAAGCGGCTACTGTAGTGAAAAACATCAGTCATTTTTTTAACCCACGACGGGTGCAAATTTTGATGACGTTGAGGGCTGTAATGAATATGGCTAATCTGGCGTTCTTCTCTTAATCTGAGGTAACATTACATACTGTAGGTCTTACCTAGATGAGGAACAAAATATTATGGGCCCCAAAATTTTTATTGCGCCCCGAAAAGGATGGCTGAGGAAGCTCGTTTTGGTTGGTCACCTACATACATTCGTTTTGTGCCCCAACAATTCGCCTGTTGCATAAAGCGTTAGTACTGGGTTTTGAGGTGACCCCCTCTGATTTAACTGACTTTCAGTGCAACTTTTGATCGGGAAGGGAATTTACCATCCGTTACCGGTAGGCGGTACAGCGGACCCGTTTAAAGCACAAAGCCTCATACATCGCACCGGTAGCGTTAGGCTACCGTAGTACTTTCCTTCCCCCCTTACCGATCAAAAGTTTCACTGAAAGTCAATGTCGCGACCCAGTACTAGCGCTTAGCGCAACAGGCGAATGTCTTGGCTATCTAGGCCCTCCCCTGCTCACTTCATCGATCGTTATCCATATTGTTGTCGTAATTTTTGTGTTTCTTTTCTAGCATTTTCACGAAATTGCCTATCGAGCCGAAAGTCGGGAAGAGCTGATCAGTGGGATCGACGAGTTTCTGGACGAGAGTATCGTGGTTCCCCCGGGCGAAATCGACAACAAGCAGTTGTTGGCGCCGGAACAGATCAAGAAAGCGCTGCGCAATCGAAAGAAGAAACGGGCGGAAGCCTTGGAGACCATCAGAAAAGCGGAGGAAATGAAGGGCGCAACTGTGGTTCCTCTGGAGGACGGAGTGCCAACGCTAAATGGTATGGCAACATTTACATTTTACGTCATCCAGTTCCAGTTCCAGTAGATGGGGTGCAGGGCTTCAATAATGATCCACCTCTGCGCTGGCCGAATTGAATTTCTACCCATTGCAGAAATATTACGTCATCGCAAGGGGAAAGGGGAGGGGAATCCTCTTTGCATAAACAGTACAGTACTGTACTGTATGTACGCAACGCACTGTATGTGCCTAAATGTGCAATTATGCGTTTGGTGTGATAGTACCTCTGTATGCTAAGCTAAGGGTAGAGTGGGTCTGCTCTACTCTTGCAAAATTTATTGCTGGAGGAGCCCATCTGGAGATTGGTAGCAGTAAATTGTTTCAAACAAAACTTATCAGTTCTTCTGCTCCATATTCATTGTCATCACAGCTACATCGTAATGTACGTACGTAGGTAGGTACTGAAGGTTGGAAAGGTACCCATGTTTGTAGGTATGAAAACGAAGGCAATACAGTAAAGTAACGCCTTCCAAGCATCGGGCCAGATGGGGTTTTATTCTGAGTGTAGTATTTACAGAAATAAAGAGATGGAAGGGCCAACAGTGAATGAACAGAAGACAAGGGTGGAGCTTTTGTTTGCAAATCGTGTGTCCAGTTAGCTATGATTATTTTGCTTGCTTCGCGCTAATTGATGTTTGCTATGGATAAATTTTGTTTTTTTCACAGAAAATCTGGCCGCCGCGCGTAACTGTATGTATGTGCGGTTATGTTTAAAGGGGTTCGCCGTGGCGAAATCCAGCAGGTAAGGCTGCTATGCTGGGGTGATAGAGCAAGTTCTAAGCTTTCATTTGATGTATATATTGTATGTTCGAAAATCGCTGGTTGCGCTGTTACAAGCTGTTGAAGTTTCTATTTAGTACAGGTCCAGTTCAGGGGCCAATTTTCGAGGTTTTTGGCTTGTATCTCTGGCGGGACGGCTGGTAGCCACGAGATCTGCACATGAACAGGCGTGGTTTCCGCCGACCTATCTAATGGTACCTTGCTTTTCAAATTCTCTCTACAATTGATGAAGTTATAAGCAAACTGCTTCGAATTTTAGTGCTGTCCACAACGGAGTGGACACCACTAAAATTCGAAGCATTTTGCTTATAACTTCATCAATTCTCGCTAAAAATAGAAAAACAAGATACCATGAGATAGGTCGGCGGAAACCACGCCTGTTCATGTGCAGATCTCGTGGCTACCAGCCGTCCCGCCAGAGATACAAGCCAAAAACCTCGAAAATTGGCCCCTGAACTGGACCTGTACTAAATAGAAACTTCAACAGCTTGTAACAGCGCAACCAGCGATTTTCGAACATACAATATATACATCAAATGAAAGCTTAGAACTTGCTCTATCACCCCAGCATAGCAGCCTTACCTGCTGGATTTCGCCACGGCGAACCCCTTTAATGTTTATGTAGCTTTAAGATCACCGGTTTAATGCGCTAGACAAAAGGGGGACATCACAAGACCACACCCAGCAAAAAGGACAATAATTAGCAGTGTACGTTCTACGTACGTGCAGGGTCAGGCGTTCAGTCAGATGAGCCCTCTACTCCTAGGTACATACTGCAGGTGAAAAGGCTACTTTTTCCAAGGACCATCATTGCAAAAAGTTCTCACCCTTGCGCGCAAAATAAACAAACGTTATCTTTGAACAATTAGTGGAAAAGTAACTTTTCGCATTAGCGCAGATGTTTTTTTGTTGCCGTTCTTGCGATTTGGCCGCTCAGGTCCTTTGGTGGTGTATTTTCACAAATTGAAATTTAGCAATCTATGCATCGGTGTGGTTATCGCGCTGGGCCGAAAAAGTTATGAAGAAATTATTGCACAGCATTGCCAATCTTTTGGGCCTGAGTAGCCATATTTCTCGGAAAGCTTCGGACGTTTCAGTGGCCACTACCAAGGATCCATGAACAAGAATAGAATCTTGCATGGCCTGCGCAGATCGATCCCTGACCGGAAACGTCGTCTTAGAAATAACCGATAATTTACATGCTGGATCGTACATATAAATGTACGATCGTGTATGATAATGTACGATCGTGTATATGAATGTACGATCGTATATATAAATGTACGATCGTATATATAAATGTACGATCGTACATAGAAATGTACGATCGTGCATAAAAATGTACGATCGTACATTTTTATATACGATCGTACATTTCTATATACGATCGTACATTGATATATACGATCGTACATTATTATACACGATCGTACATAAAAATGTACGATCGTATAGTATAGTTGATTATCTGAGCTCGAAAAGCGCGCGCAATCTCCATGCACACAAGCTCGCACTCTCTTCACAGAAACGAAAATATGGCCGAATTTTGCCTACGTAGTTGGTCATGTGGATACCTTGGCCGTTAGTAGCTGACGCCATGCTGATGGTTGGAAAGCTGAGAAGAAGCACCAAATCTTGTTGACATAGACAGCGAATGCTTATTGATGCCAGTAGACGACAAGAGAACACGAAAATACTTTTGAAACTTCCCTTACTCTGCGGTCTGCTTGGAGATTGCGCGCGCTTTTCGAGCTCAGATAATCACCTATTTTTATGTACGATCGTATATATAAATGTACGATCGTGTATAATAATGTACGATCGTGTATAGAAATGTACGATCGTGTATAAAAATGTACGATCGTACATTTTTATATACGATCGTACATTTCTATATACGATCGTACATTTATATATACGATCATACATTTCTATTTGCGATCATACATTTCTATTCACGATCGTACATTTATATATACGATCCAGCATGTATATGATCGATCATTATTTCCTTCGGTTATTTTGAGGACGACGTTTCCGGTCAGGGATCGATCTCCGCAGGCCATGCAAGATTCTATTCTTGTTCATGGATCCTTGCCACTACTGTAAACTCTGTCGCCATTTTGACGCCGACTGGTGGTAAATATGCCAGTATGTATGTATGTATGTACATACAGGTGCATAGCGTACATACATTAATACAGTACATGGGGTACGGTGTTTGTTTACCTAGTAGCCTACCTACCTACTTTGTGTCACATTCATAGGATACTTCATAGGACGCTGTACGTGGCTGCTCCAGTTTTGCAGGCTATCACAAAGTGTTCGTACGTAGGCAAAATTACGCGCGGAATAGTAATTGGTACCATAATTTCGACGGACCTGAGAAGTGAAGTGATTTGTCTTTGCGCCGTAGTGATTACAGCTATTATTCATACCACGAGTCCCCGCAAATAACAGAGCATAAGTATGTAATTACGCATCGACCACCGTAAAAGAGAGGTACACGTTTTCATACAATCCGGGCAAGAACTGCTAGAAGAGCGACTTTTCCAAAATAATGTAGAAGTCCTTGCACAATGCACAGTCATCTCCCAAGAACCACTAGAGCTCTAGTGGTTCTTGCACTTCCCCTTTGCTTTGTATGAAAACGTGGACCTCTTTTCGGTGGTCCATTGGTTATTACTTACGTACTTATGCTCTGTTATTTGTCGTGCCTGTGGGAAGCTGCGTGGTTTTGTACCTTCTGTCCTTTCAGGCGATTCTGCCGCAGCAGGTCGCGTCTCACCTCGCTCTCGCTCCGCCTCCTACAGCAAAACCAGCATCAGTCCTTTAAAGCGCAGCGGCGTGCCTTTCGGCGGCGCTTTGGGCGATCTGCGGCGGCGCCTTCCGTTCTACGCCTCCGACTTCACGGACGCCTTAAACTTCCAGTGCCTCACCTCCGTGGTCTTCATGTTCTTCGCTTCATTCGCGCCGGCTATAACATTTGGAGGATTGATGGGTAAGCGAAACGCTTGGATCATGGCGGCGATATCATTTTCTTTCGCATCTTTTACACCTAAATGTACTGTATGAACGTTACGACCCGTATGTACCGGGATACGGTCACTTGGTAGCCGGTCACTTCGTTGCGGTCATTTCGTTGCGGCGGTGATCACTTCGTTGCGAGAACTTTCGTTGCGGTCACTTCGTTGCGGTTTTTTTCGTTGCGGACATTTCGTTGCAGCCATCCTCTGGTCATTTCGTTGCGAGAACTTTCGTTGCCGGTCATTTCGTTGCCGGCCATTTCGTTGCCGGTCTTGATTTGGTCAGTTGGTAGTGAGTTCTTTCGTTGCCATTCAGTTCGTTGCGGGCTAGGCTTAGGCTTAGGCTGAGGTAAATCTCGCAACGAAATGAACGGCAACGAAAGTACTCACTACCAAATGACCAAATCTAGACCGGCAACGAAATGACCCGCAACGAAAATACCCGCAACGAAAGTTCTCGCAACGAAATGACCAGAGGACGGCCGCAACGAAATGTCCGCAACGAAAAAAACCGCAACGAAGTGACCGCAACGAAAGTTCTCGCAACGAAGTGACCGCGGCAACGAAAGGTCCGCAACAAAATGTCCGCAACGAAAAAAACCGCAACGAAGTGACCGCGAACCTATGTACCCTGTATGTTCCGTACTGTACCTAGCTACTACGTACTTTGGACGTGTACAGTATGCATGTATACTGTATGTACGAAGTTGAATTGCCCGCAGATATCCCCTTCATTTCCCTCACGCGACTCTTGCCGTGATTTTTGTTCTGCCGCTATGATTTGGCAATTTGGAAATATTTGTGGACACGGAAAAAATTCTCCAAATAAATTTTTCTTCTCCAGAAATATTTTTTTTCGGCTACTTCAAAATTTTCTTCTGTTTGACTGTTGCAGGCAACTACACCAAAGATGCAATGGGTATAACGGAGACGCTGTTGGCGCAGTGCCTTTGCGGTGTGATCTGGGGCGTGTTCTCCGCGCAGCCCATGCTAATCATGTCCGCCACTGGTCCAGTACTCATCTTCGAGGCCAGTATGTATGCGGTAAGTAAGTACATAAAGGCAGCAGAGAAGAAAACGAACGAAGTGTCCAGCATGTGTATACTGTATGTATGGCCAGTTTGTATGCGCTACCGTACGTACGTACATTCAAACAAACGTAGGGTAATATTTAATATTCATAATAGGCGACCCTTGCCCCGACCCTGACCCCGATCAAGGTGTTCCGCGACCAAAAATGTTTGGGGCAAAAAGGCTGCTCTTGTCTGACGAAATTGGGACTAAAGACGTAGACAGGGTCGGAATTCAGCCTCAATTTATCTACAATTTATATGTACCGTAATTTACAGTTTATGCACAGGCATAGCCGAGCTCCTGATTAGTGAAAATTTGTGTTTGCAGTTTTGCGAGAGTCTGGACCTTCCGTTCCTGGTGGTTCGCGTGTACACCGGCCTCTGGCTGGCTCTCATAGCTCTGTTGACTGTGATGCTGGAAGGATCTTCGCTCATCAGCTACGTCACCCGGTTCACGGAAGACATATTCGCCCTCCTCATCTCCGTCATTTTCATCTCAGAAAGCATCAAGTTCCTCAAAAAGGTCCGCAAAAATAACTACTCTCTCTTCTATGTACTGTATGTCATAGCGGCGGGATCTAAATTAAAGGTAGCAAGATTTGAAATACGATCGCTAGCTGCTACCAGCTAGCTGCTGCTAGTTGCATGGTACCTTTACGTACGTAGGTACGTATATCTAGGTACGTAACCTACCTAAAGCCAGGACGTACAGCTAATAAATGACAATGGCATGCATAATTGTATCGATGGTCAATATCGATCTCATACTCATAGCTCTCAGCCCGAAAAGTGTACCGCGCGCTTTCTAATTTTCTATGGCGCTGTTATGTTACCACCAAGTCGCTTTTAGACGTTTGATGCCAACCCAGTGATGAAGCTGGACTCCTACATGCAGCGGCACAAAGGCTGCCTGCAGACGCACGAACCGGAGAACTTTCTGCGCTTCAAGGGCGGCTTTCTGTCCCAGTCCAACTGGAGTCAGCAACTGCTCAACGCGTCCATGACACAGCTGCAGGAGCAAAATCAGTCGGGTCAGCTGATGATGCTTAGTGATGGCACCCTGGGCAACGGAACTCGCCCGCATCAGGACTGTCTGCACTACAATCAACCGGACACCGCGCTGTTAACTGCCATACTCATGTTCACCACCTTTACTCTCGCCTTTCTGCTGAAGAAACTGAGAACGAGCTACTATCTGGGCAGAACGGTAGGCAATGGGGTTTTGGAGTGGTGGGTAGAGTAGAGCAGTGGATATGCGCGATAAAAACTTTCAGCTGAGATTGTAATAAAGTGTGACGTGCCGCGTTCCGTATGACGATAGCCGGGCCCCGACAGGGGAGGGGGAAGTAGGACCGAACGGGAATCGAAACCGCTGCCTTCGGTCACAGGAGGTGTGGACTTTTAGGCACACGACCACGTGTCGGTCCAGGACAGATGGCTAACTCGCCTTACACACCCAGAACTACAGTTTACGTATACAACTGACCTCGGACGCTATTGCCATACGTAGTACGCAGTACGTAACAAAATTGTCGTCGATTGTGCGCAAAAATCAAGTGTTTTATGTGCTGTTGCAGCTTCGAAGAGCCATCGGAGATTTCGGGGTGCTAATCGCCATCGTCATAGTCGGCATGTTCGACATCTTGGTATTCAATCAACCTTACCTCAGAGTGAGTGAGTACTACGTACACACGTGAGTGCATTTTGCAGCGGTATTAACTCTCTCCGATATGGTCTGGACCGCAGGGCCCGCGGCCCCCCCAGGACCCAGAAAATTATTGATCCGACCAAATGACTTCGGGGGGGGGGGGGGGGCTGCGGTCCATACCATATCGGTGAGAGTTAACTCTACAATGGAAAGGAATTCTGCATATTGAACCATTCCAAGTAGTTCATTCCACCATCTAAATGGATGATACTCTATTTTACTTTGGCTTCTTCTTCGCTTATAGCGTCTGGACATGCGCGACGGCTTCGCATTCACGAATGCGACGGCGCGAGGTGGGGAAGACGTTTTTTTAATTTCATTTGATCTCGGCGAGGACCACTGGTTCGGCGTTCTCTTCGCCCTTGTTCCAGCTCTCCTCGTGTACATACTGTTGTTCGTGGAAACAGAAATCACGCAGTAAGTGCAAGTGAGTAGGTGTCTGCCGTCTAGATGGGTTCAGTTTAGTCACCATGAAACAATCTGTACGTGAAGTATGTACATATACAGTACTTACATAAATTAGTTCCGTATTGTACAATATGTTGTTCGTACGTTGTAAAATACCTACGCTACACCTTTATTTCGTTGTCAACGGCGTACAGAGCGGCATAGCGGTGGATTATCGCCTCTCTATATACGTACCGTACTGTACGTAGACGATGGTCCTAAGTACAGTGGTGCATAATGTATGTACAGTACCAGTCAATGAAAATGGGACACCTCAAAAACTGGCGATCCCGAGCGTTACCTCAAACATTATGCCCTGTAAAACTACTACAATGCAGTGGGCGTCCCCATTTTCATTGATCACGATCAGTACCGTACAGTACCGTTGATCAGTACTGCGTATTTCCCTTTCAGACTGTTGCTGAGCAAGCGAGAGCGGGGGTTGCGCAAGGGCAGCGGCTTCCACTGGGACCTGCTGCTGGTGGGGCTGTCGGCGCTGCTCTGCAGCCTCCTGGGGCTGCCCTGGATGTGCGCGGCTGCAGTGCAGAGTCTGGCGCACGCCTCCAGTCTCACCGTGATGAAGAGGCACGCGCCGGGCGAGCGCCCCCTAGTCGACTACGTCATCGAACAGCGCGTCACCACCATCGGAGTCTCCTTGCTGATCGGTGCGTGTACATTTGTACTGTATGTAAAGTTTAGAATTTTCGCATCTACCCTGAAACTTCCGGAAGAGTCGTACACGCCGAGTCGGTGTGGACAGCTTGAGAAAAAGCAAAGGGTGTTTATACATAGGTACGCCGCGTACGAAGTATAATACGGCGCACGCGCATAGAGTTGCGAAAGGAGAGGAGGAGATTTGGCACGCATCCAACTAAAGGAAGGAGATTCTTTCGCAACTGTCTACGCGCGCACACGCCGCAGTTTGTACGCGGAGCATAGACAGACACCCTTTGGTTTTCGTCAAGCTGTCCACACCGACTCCGGGGTCTACAAATCTTCTGGGAGTTTGATGGTATAGTATGCCAGCATCTTGATGCTGCGCTGATACTTGATTGATACTGTATGGAGTAATACTGTACATTCTCATTATTCTCATACATTTCAGGTGCATGTGCATTTGCTGGCAGCATCCTGAGGCTATTGCCGTTGTGCGTTCTGTTCGGCGTGTTTCTGTATCTGGGAGTGATGAATCTGGTGGGTGTACAGTTTCTGCATCGCATCATCCTCTTTTTCATTCCTGAAAAATATTTTCCCGATGAGTCCTATTGTCAAGAGGTAAGCCATTGTCTTCAAACGTCATCTTTTCATTGATTGAATATTCTTCTCCATGGAAAACCACAACCCCATTTAACAGTCGGGTCCATCCATGGGTCCGACTGCTTTTCCATGTGTTTGTTAGCATTGGATGCAGCCCGACCCTTGGCCTGTGTACATTGCATAGTGTTGAACAATAACTAAATCCGAACTTGCAGGTGAAAATGTGGCGCATGCATCTGTACACGGGGCTGCAAGTGCTTGCACTGGGTGCGGTGTACATGGTGAAGCATTTCAAGTCCTCCTCCTTGGCCTTTCCTTTCGTACTGATGTTCGCAGCTGTGATTCGGCTTTTCGCCCTGCCGAAGATTTTCTCGGAGCCTGAGATGAAAGCGGTATGGCATAATAAATCTGTGATAACGATTGATTGGCATGAACTAGGACATACATAAGGACTCCATACGCCTGTGAAAACACAAACCTAAAAAGCTTATGGCCCTATCCTGCAGCAGGGGTCGTTTCAGCTCTAATCCACTCGCCAGTCGCCACTCCCCACATGTTGTCCCCTGGATGACTGCTTTTCCAGTGGAAATGCTCCCCCCCCCCCCCATTTGAATTGCCCCTCATATATGAGGTGCCAGTTGCCACCCTTCTAAAATCCCCACCCTCCTTTCAGCACTGTTGAATGAATGACCACAATAGTGTTGCGCATTTTTCAGTTGGATAGTCATGAAGAAAATGAAGAGGAACTGGAGGAAGCTGACTTGTACGAAGAAGCGCATGGAATGGGAATGTGATCAAAAGATGTGCATTTTAGATCAGATATGCCTCTGTCAGTTGTTTGTCTAAATTTTTGAGTTGAGCAGAAATCGAGTATCATTATTCTCGGCGAAAAACACTCAAGTCGGTTGGTTTTTGATCTTAATTTCGTTGTATGGGCCTTACCTGTAGCACACGTGTATGATGAACTGTAGCTATCTGTCATTCTTTACTAGTGTACTGGTAATATCTGCTGTGTGACTAATTTCAATGTGGGGCGCTAGTTGCCTATTGTAGCTTAGCAAATTGGCCTAAATAAAATTTAAAAAATTCGTAGCATGTGTATTTTGATTTTCCCCGTTTCCGTCCACGTATTTCCAGTACACGGCTTGCGTTGCGACATCACGCGAGCTGCTACAGCGTCCCTATCCCCGGGCACGCAAATATTTTTTCCGTTCGAGAACCGTTTTCCGTTATTTTTTCCATTACGTAGTACCAAGGGTTACTGAAGAGTGGTCTCTCTCTGCTACATTGTCTCCTGGAAAGCTACATGATAGAAATTACTACCGTATTCTGATTCTCAACAACAATGTAAAGCAGAACAGTAAAAAAAGAGGACAAAGACAAACAAAAGACCAGCTTCAAGCGAGCCAAAAACATAGTTTGATGGCTGAGTAAACTCGTTTTTGTTGGCGACCGCTCTGACGTTCAGATAACGTTGCTTGTCGTCTACAGCCAACAACGTTCCAGTTTCTTGCTCTTTTCCCCTGTTGATGGTATCCGGTTCAGGAATTAAGTTCGTATTCGTAACTAACTACCGCACATAATATCCATAAAGCCGCACTGGCAGTACGTACGCACGACTACATTGAGGTTGCAATACTATGGAGGAGAAGTCAAGGTGCATACATCTTGGCGCTTCCAGATTCGTATTGGCACCTACGTAGCTTCTCCACGTACCTCGTGATTGAAAGCGCTACATTTTGAAAGACATTTTAAACATGTCTACAGTACATCCGGAGGCTATTAACACAGTCAGCCAAGCTATAAAACCTAGCTGCAGCGACCCATGTTCTATTCTACGATGGCTGGTCAGGTGCGTCAAACATATTACTGTGGAACCGGGCATGTTCCTGATGATTTTCTCGGGGACTCTGACAGCGATGGTGCGCTTGTTGACCTTACAAAACACAGTCTGCTACCAGCTGCATGGAACCAAGCAGTGCCAACACAACAACAGCTTCAGCTTGCAAGAAAATCGCGAGCGACAAGCGGAAATCCAATCCACAGCCACCGTATGGATGAGTCGCTACAACCTCGCAGCTCTTCCACCATCGCTAATCATCGGCCTCATCTTAGGTATGTACCTACTACTTGTTTCATCCTGTTCTTCAGCAGTGTTGAAGAGCGCTTCTCTGGAAATGCACCTTAGTTACCTTTTTTATGGTCCAGCAGCCATTTTCCAAACATATTGGGACTTCCGCATAACATTGCTGACCAGTTTGCATTTAACCCCTCCTGTATGCTGAGATATGGCTGTTGGAAGGCCCAATTTCCCCCCACTTGCCCGCCACTTTTTTAAAATTCTTAACATCATTTTACTCCATTTTCTTCGCAGATTTCGGTTTGGGGCATGCCCCTTCGATATTTTGATGAAAACACCATAAAAATTGACGAAAATGATCAAATTAGCCAAAATTACCGCGTTTTGGACTATATCACGCCATATTCATCAAAATATCGAAGGGACATGCCCCACCCCAAACCAAAATCTGCGAAGAAAATGGAGATTTTTGAAAAAAGTGGCGGGCAAGTGGGGGGGGGGGGGGGGGGGAAATTGGGCCTACCTGCAGCCGTATCTCAGCATACAGGAGGGGTTAAATTGCAAACTGGTCAGCAATGTAATGCGGAAGTCCCAATATGTTTGGAAAATGGCTGCTGGACCATAAAAAGGTACCTAAGGTGCATTTCCAGAGAAGCGCTCTTCAACACTTAGCTGAAGAACAGGATGAAACAAGTAGTATGTTATGTAGCATGTAAAGTACGCAAGCCCATGTAACAGGTAGGGTAGCCTGTAGCTCATCTCGTAATGCCGCGTTCATAACCCAGCATACTACTGTAGATCTTTCATTACCCTCGTGTCTTACATTACATACTATTTTTGCAGGATCTCTTGGTGACATGAATGGCCGCAAATACAATATTCTCTTAGGGGTGACTGGAGCAATATTGAACCAGGCTCTCTTTGTGGCCTACAACCTATTTCCGCAGATACCGCTGGTATATCTACCCATTGCCGGTGCGCTCTTCGGTCTGACGGGGTTGGAGGGTCTGGTGGCGCAATCCTGCTTCTCCTATCTTACTGATGTCATCGCGGATCACAGTCAACTCACTATGCGTTTCAGCGTGTTGTCCTCATTGATGGTGATAGCTCCCATTATTTCGGGCATGCTCGATATTCGATTGACAGAAATTTGGCGTATGCATTTGGAATTCATCTATACTTCATCAGCTTAGCGGCTATCGCACTCGCGATGCTCTACTTTTTCATCCGAATAGAACAAGTGCCTCCAATTGAGATGCGACGAAAGGCGAAGCTAAAAGCTGGAATTGCAAACGTGGAAACTCAAGCGATAATACCACCAAAAGGTAAAAAAGCATCGTTGATACTGTACTTATCGTTAGGTTACTTAGAGTATATTTTATAATACATTTACATAACCTATACTGAGTACATAATGTAGATACGAATACGTACATAGTGCGTAACATACAAGAAACAGCTGAGCCAGGTTGGGCACGCTTGGCTTCAGATGCGTCTGCAGAGGCTGGACCGCAGGGTGGATCGTGTTTGACGGTGGCATGGCACAAGGCCTCGACTGTCTGTGTGCAGACGGCAGTGCTTTTCTGGGCAGCTCTGAAGATGTTTTTGAAGCCGCGTCGTGGATGGAGGCGCCTATATTTGATCATATGCTTCCTAACGAATACCATCTATTCTGGCTGCGTAATGGAGCTGCACAGTGGGATCACGATGCAGTTTGTGGCAGTGGAAGGCGGGGGCATCGAGTGGAAAACACCGCAGTTTATGACATGGTCAATGGTGGAGCGACTGATCGGAATTGGTGGCAAGCTCTTCTTCGGAGTCGCCCTAAACCTGCTGTTACATCTAGCCGATAGCACCCTGATGCTGATGGCCATGGTGTCTCTGTTGGCCCAGGCCATCTGCCTCGCCTTGGCTCATTCGCCAACCATGATGTGGGTGACGGCTGGGGTCGGCGTCGTCAACAGCGTCGGCATACCCGCCTACAACGCCATCATGGCTCGCATGGTGCTTCCGCACGAGGTGGGCAAAATCCTGGCCATATTCGCCATCAGCATGACTCTGAGTTCCCTGGTTAGCAACGCCGGTTTCAACAGAGTCTACGCAGCCACTGTGAAAACAAATCCGAACACGGTCTATTGGGTGGTGGCCGGATGCATTGTGGTCTGCTTTCTTCTCATCCTCTTTCTGCATGTATTCTACAAGCTGGATCAGCGCAGAGAGAAGAAGGAAGACGAAGAAAAGAACCGTCTGAGCGCCGTCAACGGTGTAGTGGCCAACGGGGGCCCTCTTCTCAACGGTGTCCCACCTCAGAATCCTTCAGCTCTACCTGACCAACAGATGCCCTTGGAGGACGTCAAGGCAGCAGGCTGAAAACTGAAATTTTTCAAAAGTTGCGAACTACTGTAGCCCACTAAAGAGTGTCTCATAATAAACCGACCAGCTATCAGCGCCTGTTTCTCCACAATGGACAGGCGGATTTTTCTGCTCTCTTTTTATCGGAAAGCCAAGGCTTCAAAGTCGGAGCATAGCATACAACATTTCAAGTGTTTTGGTTGGTCCATCCATAAACTGTTATTCGGAAATTGCGACGGTTTGAATGTCTTAAAATAGATAGTAAATCGAAGCCTCTATGGGTGCTTCACTTGATTGAGAAATTGGGCGAAAAGGGTAGAGCAGAGCTAGCACGCATGCGCGTGTGGTCTTGCGTTGTTTCGTTTTCTTTAATAGTCCATGGATTTCGTGTACTCCCATAGGAAAATCTGCTATAGGAATACCTGATAAGTCTGCGTTCGTAAACCTGTCTCTCGTCTAAAACGACATCTGATCTGATCGATCGGATATCAACGATTCCATTATTCCTCGAATCCTTGATGTTGTTGCAAATGGCGCTCTCGCCATTACTATCCTACCGATTCCTGCAAGCATTGGGCCGTTCCAGAAGCTTTCACGCACTCAGCAGTTGCATTTGCAAGCCCGGAGGAATGTCAGCTTGCGATGGACCGTCCCAATTTGCGCTTTCTCGGCCTGTGACTCCCTCTTTCGGCAAGCTGTTGGCTTCAAGAAATGGCGCCCTATTTCAGTTGCAATCAGCCGGATTCAAAGTTAAGAAATATCCCAGGCTTGTGTGCGATTACTGCTATTTCAAACGGGTGAACGGTCGACTTCATGTGGAATGCAAGAAACATCCATCTCACAAGCAGAGAGAACAATTCAAACTCTTATTTCTCTGGTGAATTATGAGGTATAACAGCATCATCAGTGTGTACAATTGTATGTGTTGTGTGGTACCTGTATGCTGTCCAGGTCTGTTTAGCGTCATTTATTGCCTTGGAGTAAAAGTAAAACTTTTTTGCTTATTCTTCCATGTGTGTTTGTTTAGTATGTGTGCGAAAGTATTGCGATAATACGAACAGACGCAGATTCGATCTTTCTTGCATTGATTTTGGGTGTAATTTTTGCTATCTTCCGATGTATTGACAGAGGTATCTTCCGTACAGAGGTACTACTTGAAACATCAACTTCACGTGGTAAATGAAAGTTGATGAAAGTAACCCTTTGCCACAAACATATTTATATTCCTGTGCGTGTGCAAACATATCACATGATAGTGGGGTAATTCGGGCCACCCCAACCTACTGTATTTTCATTTGAGAAGGGAGAAAAATGGGTAAACAATCGTATCAAAATCGTCCTCTTGTACTACTCCGTGGGTGTACTGTACACGTATGTACGATAGGAAGTAGGAACAGTGTGCTGGGTATCCCTTGCTGAATTGATGAGTGAAGGTGAGCCCAAATTACCCCAGCTGGTCCGAAATACCCCGCGCACTATCATATTGCTTTTTTCAGGCAGCACCAGCGGCGGTTTCGGATAATTTAGATTGCAGCAGAAATGGAGAGAATCAGGCAACGGAGTGGAAATTTGCCCTCGTGGTCTGAGTTGATCAAAGCAGCCAAACTCAACATGATGGTAAGTGCTGCGCTTGAACTGATCTCATTGGTACCATGGACCAGTTGCGTTGTCGCGATGGGGTTGATCGATACGACCCCGCACGGTAGCTGCAGACGTGGGCCTGGGGGTGAGAAGGGGTATGTTGAACTTGAACATACCCCCACCCCTACCGTCTCCATACCCCCACCCGTACCCCCCAGAAAAAAAGAAGAATAACATACCCCCACGTACCCCCAGAAAAAGGCAGAGTAACATATCCCCACGGCACGTACCCCCAAATTTTTATTCAGCGGCTGCACATACCCTCGCTCACACGTACACCCCCACCCTCTTTCGCCTCTGGCTTATACCAACCCTCAGACTTTTTACACACTCCATACACAGTGTTCTCTGTTCAGTTCTGTCTGTGTGTGCGCCCCAGTTCCGTTGATCATCTACATGGTGTTTTCTGGCTGTCTTTTCAGGAAAAGAAGCACTATTTGGATGCCGAGGACAGAACTCAGCTGAGACAATGCGTAGAGCAAATGGGAACAAGAAAGAAAGGTTGCAATAATGGAAATTGCACAAGAAAAATGCGCATTGCTGCGTCCCTAAATTGTTACTACGGTTTGCATCTGTTGTTTCAGTGAATTCTCAAAAGGAAGTCCTCGAACATTTGGAAGAATTTGCTGCTGCGAAATGCGGGTGAGTGCACTCAAAGTGCAACAATATTGCTATATGTTGTGCGTTGTTTGTTCATACAATGTAGCTGCGAAAGAAATCCACCTTTATCCCATCATGATGCTCAGGCACAATGTGTGTTCCATTAAACTTGGACCCGAAGCGAACGAAAACGTAACGTATTATACGTAGGTACGTAACGCACCATAATCCGATTCGCTTCAGGACCAGGTTTAATGGAATACAAATTGTGCCTGAGCATCATGAAGGGATAAAGGTGGATGGAAGCTCGTTGGATTCTCAGCAGTCCGTATTGTATTGCATTCTCAAAGTGGACTACCCTCGAGGACAATTTACAACCGAGTTCGCTTTGGTTTTTTAGTCTCAAATTCGTCTGTTCCACACCAACAAGCAGCGCCTTCATGAGTACGGATCTGTTTTTTGTCGAAATCAAGAATCTAGCCACAACAAGCACAACTGCAGATGACAAATCGCCATTTTCTGGAGGCGTAGAGGAGGCCCTGGTAGTACACGGTAGCCACAAGGCAGAAAAAGCTCAACTCATTGCCAGTCTTATCAATCAGTGCAAGTGGGACGAGCTGGTACAGCAACTGAATGGCCTGCATAGGTTCTATCCTGCAGACCCGAAGGAGGGCAACAAAATCGACCGGTTAGTAAGCTGGATTTTCGAAAGAATGGCGGTTGTACGTGGTTGTGGGTTGTGTCTATTACTATGTACATAGTGTGCTTGTTCGTGTGATTGCAGGGGTAAGAAGCTGGAAGCGTTCAAAAGCCTGTTGGTACTGGAAAAGGACTTGACTTCCATTCAGTGTACTTCTGAAAGGTACAATGATATAACACGAATGAATGATGCCGCGTTCACATTAGGCGACGGACGTTCGCTGTACGTCCAAAAAAGCGAGCTGCACCGCTATGTATAACGCATGGACTTTTATAGGACGTTTGGACGTTTGTTGCTAATCTGAACGTGGCATGAGACTTTACATACTACTCACTCAGTGCTCCAAGCGGTAGCCTCGCTATTTGCCAGCTTGGCTCTCATCACTATTCAGTGATTCACTTGATGTATGTTGATTGCGCAAACAACATTGTAGGCTACTATACATGCGTGCGCTTGTGTGTTGTAGGTTGGAAAGTGCTCAGTTGTGCTCATTTATGGATGAGGAACCGTTAGGCTTCGTTCGTCAGCGGGAAGCCGGTATATGATACGCACGTTACTGACTGTCGTGCATAATGTACCCTCCCTATATGATTTATGCTGTGTCATATGTGTGTTTTGCATAGGTCGCCCAATGCGTTTACACTGCTTTTTTCAACCGTATGATCTGCTTCAATTGACTTCGCCTCAGCTAATTTCTCCTACCCCTGAAGGTACCGGGTATGCGCGTGTTTTCTTACTTTCTATTGTTACATACCGAACAGAACTTGTGTTACGTACATACCTTCATTCGCGACTCCTATCCGCCACCGACCAACCCAGTCGCCTTACTGCATATGGTGGATAATACTACTTAGCTTTTATGCGCGTTGCATAGAGATCTTCGGTGATCTGGGCGGTTGGGTGGAGCTGTGTGTGCGCACTCACGCCTCTGGTGCCGTTATGCCTGTGCGCAGTTTACTCGCGAAAAAGAGCTCGAAATCTGCTGCCAGCGACGAAGGATTCAGCGGATTTTCCCCGGAAAACAGCGCTACTCTACCCGCCACTTTTTATCTGCAACTCAACCACCAGATGGCGCTGTCGTCGGGGTTTTGCGATGAAATTAGGAAGATCACTGGTAAGCAAAGCACTGTCTGTGGCTTGTTGTGTATAGTCAGACATCGGCACGGTTCCCAGGGTGGGGGTCTGTTTGTTCGGTTATGTGGAGCAGAAAAGTGGGGACTGACGCATAGTTCCAGCATACCTCCGAAAAGAAATTGACTGGAGCATACCCCCAAAAAACACCAGCATACCCCCAACTGACCCCAGGCCGACGTCTGCAGTGGTTGAATGATGTGGCTTGGCGTAGGCTATGTTGCGTAATGATGTAGTTACGGCTGTACAGTGCACGTACTACACGACGGGGTTCAACGAAACCAAAGATATGGATGAGGTCGCAAATAGCGCTGAGCACACGCAGTAGTAGCGCGTTTTCCAGCAAGACGTCCATTTTTATGCACATTTTATTTACATTTTAGCCAAGTAATCAACAAGTGGCGGCTATTTGGCTTAAAATTAAAATAAGTAAAATGAGCATAAAAACAAGCAAGTTTTGCAAGAAAAAGCGCTAGTACGTGTGCGCAGCGCTAAGTGACCTCATCCATTGGACAGCCAATGTTTCTTGAAGGTTTTTATGCGGATTTGGAGGAGAAGGGGACAGGAAAAGACGGCGGTTTGCTCTCTTTGCTCCTGGGAGAGTCTGCTCTTGAACAAAGTGGCACAGCGGGATTGCAAGTGGTAATGGCCCATTCACATTGGAAGGAATATGCGCTCTGCTTACGCCCGGCGCATGGGTAAACCCGGCCACCTATGCTCCTTTGCACTTGCTGTATCAGCAAATGATGAACCGCATAGCTCATTTGGAAGAGGAGAGTTCAAGGAATCGATTGATATCCTATTTGTCTCAATCGGTCCATTGGTTGCTGAGATATACAGCCCTGAAACGTAGTTGGCCGGATTTTCTCATGTGGCCGGGTTTACCCCACAGTACCCTAAACCTGTACAGTTTTCTTTCAAGATCCTTCCGGATCAAGAACACCGCTACCTAGTGGACTCCGCCTCTCACTCAAAGCACCTGAAAGGCGGAAGAATCCAAGGCCTCGGCTTTACACACCCCGACCATCTGATCTCCTGCCTCGGGGTGCTAAGAAAGCAGTATTTATTCAACTGTCTTCTGAGCAGCTGCGTGAAAGAAGGTTACACGGAGGAGGAGCGAAGACTGCATGCTGGCGCGGAGCCACTCAGATTTGAACTGACCTGTCCCAGTGTGTCCTGCGTGGAGTGCATGTTCGGACATCCGCTGGATGATGGGAAACTGCTTATTGGTAATACACATAGGTTTAACCCATCCCGAAATGCGTGGTCTAGGATTAACACATACCGCGACGTGGCGTCATTGTTATTTGTTGGTTGTTGTCGAACGGACAACAAACCGACAAGACCCATATGTAAACGGCCAACAAACGAACAGCAAAACGACAACGTTCAGCTAAACGACTTGTTGCCATCAATGACGCCAGGTCGCGGTATGTTTTAATGCTACATCACCTGTAATGTTGTGCTGGTGTGCAGTGCACATTGGAGGAATCGTAAGCTGTACATAGTTTTCGTGCTCCACTTTGGCATGCTTGTGAGATGTTTTAGCTCGCTTTACCTTTGATACCTTTACCGATATGCGAGTGAGCCTGAGCTGTGTAGTGGGAGGAAACGCAGAGGATTATGTCAAGGCAGAACAAGCGGGGACCAAGGCATTGCGCAAGTTAGTAATCCAATGCGTATGCAGTGTACCTTGTCGTGCTCTGTATTCGTACGTGTAGTGTGACAGGGAAGTTGGGGCTAATGCGGGCCATTTCTTTAGGCTGAACCTTTCCGTCGTTACGAAACACTGATTTAGATCGTTCGAATACATTCCTGGCCCGTATTACCCCACGACACTGTCATGGTGTGACGTGCCGCGTTCCGTATGACGATAGCCGGGCCCCGAAAGGGGGGGGGGGGGGAGAAATAGAACGGGAATCGAACCCGCTACCCTCGGACACAGCTATGGACTACTAGGCACGCGACCACGTGCCGGTCCAAGTACAGATGGCTAAGCTCGCCTTACATACCTAGTACTACGTTAGTTTACACGTACGCTACTAAACTCGCCTCGGACGCTATTGCCATACGTACGCTGTACGTAACAATAATACGTACAGTACATACGTATACCATACATACATACATACATACATACATACATACATACATACATACATACATACATACATACATACATACATACATACATACATACATACATACATACATACATACATACATACCAACATTTCTAGGAGCTGGTCCATTCCTCTTTCCTTGAGCGTGATCATGAGAGAGATGGGATGGCAAAAGCCTGAACAAACTTATTCGGAAGCTATGGATACATCCGATTCCTTCCACTGGTAATGCAGGTGGCGGCAGAACTCGCACCAAAAACGGTCCGAGTTCGGGTCGCCAAGGAAAGCAGAGTGGATCGAATGAAGACAACTTCTTCTTCTATCGTCCCAGCACTACTGAAGAGCTAGGAGAAGGAACAGCAGAAGACAGTATGATTTTTAAAGGGGGGATCTGGCAAGAAATTAGTATGGTGGAGTCAACTGTCGAATTTCTAACATTTGAAGGCACCTGTGTAAAATTGCATCCTCTTTCAATCTAACCCATGTTTAGGAGCCGATTTTGCCTCTGTGATGCAGGAAACCAGATAGATTGCGGGTAATAGGCCGAAATATTGCGAAATCCCCTTCCTAACTGGTCCCCTGCATCACAGAGGCAAAATCGGCTCCAGAACATGGGATTAGATCGAAAGAGGATGAAATTTTACATAACCAGATTCTTTCAAATTTAAAAAAAATCGAAACTTGCCCCCTCCGTACTAATTTCCTGCCAAATCCCCCTTTAAGTCCACCACCGCCCCCGCCTGGCTACCGAATTTGCATAGCAAACTGTACAGTAACCGCAGACAAGGCTGCGCACAGACAGATAACGGGGGAGTAGATACAGCAGTGATATACGAAGTGGAGTCGACGAAATCCAGCCTGGAACAGCCGACCTTACTGGATTTACTGAAGGAAAACCCGCAGTTGGAGGAACTCATTCCTCCGCGGCCTAACCAGCAGCCTTTGAAGAGTCCGACGCCAATGCTACGTCCTACTACAGGGTGTTTCACGTAGACCTCGCTAACGATCCAGTCTTATAACTTCCGCATAGAATGTGTCAAATATTGTGGCAAAAATTGAGCCAGATGGGTCAAGTAGGGATGAAATTACGAGCTTGCAATTTGCGACAACGTTATCAATATCAACATCATTATTTTATCAATATTTTGAAATCAGTAGGTAGGTACTGCCACCATTGACCTTGACAGCCCCTTGAAGGCTGATTTGGGCTGTAAATCGCCTGTATTTTTGAATCCTTCTAGTTCTGGACTGTGATGACGTTCAGCCATTATTGTTCCACCATCCTAAGCAGAAGATTCTAATCTCAACCATGCTCAGCTCAGTGCGGAAAATGATAAAAAAAAAACAGTCCGACATTTCAACGCCTGTAATTTCATCCCTTCTTGACCTATCTGGCTCAAATTTTGCCACAGAATTTGGCACATTCTTGGGTTTCTGGGGACAATATTTCAGCTTGATATCTACTGTAATACGGAAGTTATAAGGCTGGACGTTTTGGAGGTCTACGTGAGACACCCTGTACCTTTCCTTCTTCGCATTTCACGACTGCTGCATCAACTCAGCAGCAGATGGCTCATTCTATGCCCCCTGCAACCAGTAGCGGGGTATCGAGGCTGCAAGAGATGTTAGGCAGTCCTACAGGCCCTCCCATGCCTTTAGGCCTTCCTGAGGCCTCTCGTCAACAGCAGCAGGCAGTTCTAGGCCCGGCTGGGCCTAAGGCTGTACCACCTACTGCTGCAGCCTCGATTAGGGCTGGCAGACATCCCAGCGGCAGTTCGGACACGTACAGCGAGTTGGATAATTTGCTACAGTTTTCTCAGTCTATTGCCGCTGAACAAGGACAACAGCAGTATAAGCAGCCGCCTTTGCAGACGCAGCAAAGCCAAGAGGCGGCTGGGACGGTATTTCAGCCGGGATCGGACTTGCAAAGGAAGCGAAGCATCCAAGTATGTAGGGTACTGTGGGGTAAACCCGGCCATGGGAAAATCCGGCCACGTAACGGTATCAGGGCTGCATGTCTCAGCAGCCAATGGATTGATTGAGACAAATGTTTAGATCAATCGATTCCTCGAACTCTCCTTTTCAAATGAGCTATTTTTTCATCAGTTGCTGAAACAGCAAGTTCAGAGGAGCGTAAGTTGCCGGGTTCACCCCTTGGCCGGGTTTATCCCACAGTACCCTACTACACTGTATTGTATACATTGTCTGGACACGAAGAGATCGCTATAATGGAATTCAGGTCGGCCTACCGTACGTAAAATGTAGAAAGACAGATTTCTGTTCGCGTTCAGATTAGCAACGTACGTCCGAAAATGCATGGACTGCCACGGACTTTTTCAGGCGTACGTTAGACGTGGTATAGTACGTTGAACGTATGCGGCGTCACGCCCGTGGTACTTTGATGAACGGTAACTAACTAACTACTGTATGGTGTACTGTACTGTTGCAGGAAAGCATAGAGAATGTGGTGAGTGGAAGCAGGAGAAGTCCTTTAACTCCTGCCGGGGATTCACCACTGGGCCCACCGTCTCAGGCGCCGATGATGGGACCCAGACCGACGCCGACACCAGGTAGGGTAGAATGGGATAAATTCGGCCAGAGCTCTTAGCGCTATACACGTATACGTAGCTCCACTTTTGAATATGGGCGTTTCCTTTATGGGCTCAACTGATTGAGCGTTGGGGATTGTCGGTTTGTTGTTCCCCATGTACAGTTTGTATACTGTACTTGTTGGCAACAAACGGACAACAAACCGACAACAGTGTTGGACGACTTGTTGACAACAATGACGCCTTGGTGCGATGTGTGTTTCTGTATGTAACGCAGGTGAGCTATATTCATCTACAGCTGTCTTGAGGCTGTGTATGGGTTAGCACATACCACGACCTGGCGTCATTGTTGGCAACAAGTTGTTCAGTTGTTGTCGGCTTGTTGTCCATTCATATATGGGCGTTGTCGGCTTGTTGTCGGTTTGTTTATCGGTTTGTTGTCCGTTCATCAACAAACCGACAACAAACCAACGCCAAACCGACAACACCCATATATTATTCGCCAGCAATTTGTTGTCAAAAATAACGCCAGTTCGCGGTATGTGTTACCGACGACGATCCTTGTATGAACTAATCATGCACCGTTTGCTTTCTTTCAGCTAGCGCCGTTCCCCCACCAACCACCCCCTCCTCCTCCTCCATCTTTCCCCCTCGCGCCCAACTCACCGCCAGTCAGCAACAACAGCGCATGCTGCTGCAGCACTCGCACAGTTTCGACATGGGCATGGGGGTGGGTGGGGGCGGAGGGTCGTACGGCACGGGCTACCCGGTGAGCAGACTACCACCCGCACCCCATCACCAGGGCCAGAGGGGCTGCCACGGCGCCCCCCGGCATCCACTCAGCGCTCAGCCCACTGCGAGGGGGTTGGACGAGTTCGATTTCGATAAGTCGGACCCGGTGGAAGCTGGATTGTTCGGAGGGGGAGGATGGGCAGCGGGAGGAAGAAAAGGTATGAATGTATGTAATTGTATGTATGTAAGAAGGTAGGTATGTATGTATGTACTGTATGTATGTATGCAGGTAGGTATGTACTGTATGTATGTGTGTATGTACTGTGACGTGCCGCGTTTCGTATGGCGATAGCCGGGCCCCGAAAAGGGGGAGAGAAATATGACCGAACGTGAATCGAACCCGCTAACCTCGGTCACAGCTGTGGACTTAGGCACACGACCCTACGTGTCGATCCAAGGACAGATGGGTAAACTCGCCTTATGTATCTAGAGCAAGTTTACGTACAGGGACCGGTCCAAGGACAGATGGCTAAACTCGCCTCATACACACACCTAGTACTAGTGGGCTACACACGTGGTGAGTAAACTCACGGTGAATTCACGGTGAGTTTGAAGTTCGAGTTTCATTTTTTGTGTAGAGCATCCCTCACTTGCTCCCACGCGCAAAATTTTTCTCACGGGTTCACACGTGGTTGGTTTATTTTCCCGGGGTATTCCGGCATCCCTATGCTTCATCGCATACTTATGGGGAATTCCCCGTGAGTTTACTCACCACGTGTGTAGCGCGCTACTGACTAATTTACCTACACTACTGGCCTCGGGCGCTATTTTTTGCCATATGTACGCAATACGTAACAGTACGTATATGTATGTATGTGTTACAGGCCCCGACGCGGCAGGCATGGAGCCAACAGGTCCGATGAGCGCCTCCCCCTACTTGGGTGGACCCTCCGGTGCCGGTGGCAGCTTCCTGTTCAACCCAGGCGCCATGCAGCAGCCCACCGGTTCTGCTCCCACCCCCACCTCCACTACTACTGGCAGAGGAGGCCGCGGGTCGCGCGGTAGACGCTCGAAAAAGGTGCCGGGAAACCTGGGAACACGAGGTGGAGGACCCCCCTTTACCCCTGGAGGGGAAATGGGGTCTCCCGGTTCCGGCGGTCTTTCGTCCACCGATTCCCCGCCTACACTTGGAGGGGCTACGGGAAAGAAGAGGGGAGGAAGCGGGACTCGACGCCCTCGAAAACCGAGGGGAAGTAGTGCGGGGGCGGCGAATTTGGCGCCGTTGAGTCTTCCCGGGGGGCAAATGCCCCCGGGGGTTGGTGCCCCCTCGTCGATTCAACCCTTGACGGCGGAGATGACGACGAGTTTGATGGATGTGGACCGGCCGAATCTGGAGATGTTTCAGCAGCAGAGGACGATGAGCGAGCCTGTGGTGCCACAGCAGCAGGGGCAAGGGACGCCCTCGATGCCGAGTTTGGGCATGGAACCGCCGAAGATGGAACCGGCACCTGGGGGACTGGAGAAAGAGAGGGGAGGGGAGATGGAGGGAAAAAAGGATGGAGGAGGGGCAGCGAGTGGGCAGAAGAAGGCTGGCACTGGAGGTGAGAGAGAGAGAGAGGGATATTTTGATGTGCAAGCAGGGAATCGAACCCTGGACCTCTCGCATTCCTGGCGAGCGCCTTAACCATTTTACTACGGGGTAAACCCGGCCATGTGAAAATCCGGCCACCTAAGTTTCAGGGCTGCATATCTCAGCAACCAACGGACCGATTGAGGCAGATGTTATGTCATTCGATTCCTTGAACTCTCCTCTTTCAATGGAGCTATTTGGTTCATCAATTGCAGAATCAGCAATTTCAATGGAGCGTAGGTGGTCGGGTTTACCCCATAGTACCCTGCTAATGCATGCATATGCCTGTTTTTTTCAGGCCTGGAGAAAGAGGACTCTGACGATTCGGTGGACGGATCGGACGCGCACCTGCGCAGACAGATCCAGGATATCATCAGCTCCGCCCCAGTCCCTTCTCTCGCCACCACCACCACCACGCTTCTGGAAGAACCGAAGAGTTCGCAAGCGGCGATTTCGGTGCAGGAGCAGCAGTTTAAACCATCAACGAAGGCGCCGAGCCCCTCGTTGACCAGCAGCAGCAGTAGAGAACCGGGAAACTTATTCGAAAATGTGCAGGTAGGCGTTAGAAGTTGTTTGGAGTGGTGTGTATCAGAGGGTCGTTCGTAAGGGTGGAGTGTATCAACAGTATCAAGGGTCGGAGTTTGCACGGTGTATGCATCACTGTCTATGAAATGAGCTTGTGATTAGGCGACCTAGTTACTGTAGGGTAAAGCCGTATTCTATGCCTTTCTCCACGTATAAGCGAGGTGCTACAGTGCCAGAGGGTTTTGCCAAAGGCAAGCGGGTATGCACATCACATGTTTATGCGCGTACATGTACATAGTGAACTGTACTCTGCTGCTAAGATAGCGGTAAGCCTTATGCACGTACCTACCTACGTACCTACTAAAACGTGTTTATAGTTCCCCCTTGTCCAAGTTACCCCACCCACGCCACCCTACTCGTTCACGTGAATGCCTTTGTTTCTTTCTTTCTGTCTTCCTGTAGGGCACGGTGCAAGCAGTTGAAGCCGAGGCGCAGTCTGGTGGTGGAAAAAGCGCGGGAGCGGGAAGGACGAAGCCGAATATCCTGGCGAAATCTGCTACCGGGGGCAGCGGTGGGGGCACTGCTGCAGCGACTGGGGCGAATCGCAAGGGGTCTCTGGACGCGGTGATCGGAAAGCTGAGGGATAGGGTGGTGGGCGGTTCCACCAGCAGTGCCGCTTCCAGTAAGAGTAGGAGCTGTATGTACTGATTCGTGTATAACCTCTGGGGTATGTGGGCGCAAGTGCGAATACCGTATTTACCAGTGCATAGCCCCATGGGGGTATGCAAAAATTGAGAGGTCCCATATGGGGCTATGCATTGGGGGGGCCTATGCATGGGGCATTTTTTATGTTTTTGAGAGGTGCGCAGAGGCATATGTTTTAGGTCAAAAGCACGTGTTTTAGGGCATAATTGAGGTCAAAACAGGGGTATTCTAGTACAATACACCCCCAAGCAGGCTTATACGCTTCTCAGCTTGGTGTGGGAGTGGCTATGGCTACCATATGACCAGCTTACATAGGTAGGTTCAGGTACTGTACAGCGTACATATGGGGGTATGCGTGGGGGGGGGGGGGGGGTTATGCATTGGGCATTTTATATGTTTTGCCAATATGGGGCTATGCATTGGGGGCTATACATGGGGGGTTATGCATTGGGGGTTATGCACCGGTAAATACGGTATACCAGTAGGTACTAAAGTGCAACCAGCAGGTTCCTGCCGTGTGATAGAAATATTTCCGTACATAGCCATCGTAGAGAAATGCGGTCAAAAACGCCACGGCTAACTTTTAGCGGGATTTCCAAATCAAAAAACCGCTTGTCTCTAGATCCTCTCAGTGTCGAGATCTCGGCGATTTCCTTATGTACTGAAATCGTCAAAATGGGCGTCGACCAAATTCGCTAAGCTAAACCACGCAAACCACGACACCCCACGACCCTGTACGCCCGATGCCCATTTTTATTATTGTCTTTGACACGCAAGCGTATTTCTACCATTTTTTATTTTTCGGGCGTTTGCGAAGTTTAGAATTGCCCAATGGTCGACGCCCATTTTGGCGATTTCAGTATATAAGGAAATCGCCGAAATCTCAACACTGAGAGGAACTAGGGAAAAGCGGTTTTTTGATTTGGAAATCCCGCTAAAAGTTAGCCGTCATTCTTGACCGCATTTCTCTACGATGGCTATATACGGAGATATTTCTATCACACGGCAGGAACCTGCTGGTTGCACTTTAGGGTACTGTCCGGGGTAAACCCGGACACGAGGTAAACCAGAACACCTAAGTTTTTCTGAACTTGCCGCTTCAGCAAATGTTGAAGGTGGTAGCTCATTTGAAAGAGGAGAGTTCAAGGAATCGATTGGTAGAATACTTGTCTCAATCGGTCGTATGGTTGCTGAGATATAACTAGCTGTCCAGGTTCACCCCACAGTACCCTACATGCAGCTGTTTATTCATTTCTTCTTCTTTCAGTGGATCGAATGTCGGAGGAGGAAGGCGACGAGGATGATTCGCTGGACGAGCCTCCGCCGCCTAGCGGAAGCGCCCGAAACTGGCCCGGCCCCGACAACGTCTTCGATATGCCCGCACCTTCTACTTCAGAGCAGAGAGGAGCAGATGCGGCGAGTCCGCAGATGGACTCCGAAGGGATCAAAGTGCGCATAAAGAAGAAGCTGTTGTCGGCACAGGAGAAGGTACATACTACATACCTATATACTTTATTTTGCTGCAACAGCGAGTACGATCAGATGACAAAATGACATGCAGCGGCCAGGCTGACCCATGTACATAAGCGAGCGAGAATACGGGCTATCCTAACCTAAACTTACATCTTTATTCGCCTTGCCCCATAAGAGGAGGTGCCGTTTTCGCCCTCCTCTCCGATTTTTGAGCTGCAGTTAGCAAACGCGCAAACAAAGCCGAAGCAATTACTGTTTGCAAGTTTGGTATATTTTTTCAAAAAGTAATTGCTTCGGCTTTATTTGCGCGTTTGCTAACTGCAGCTCAAAAATCGGCGAGGAGGGCGAAAACGGCACCTCCTCTTATGGGGCAAGGCGAATATAATTATCATATGAAAATTATCATTTATAATTATCATGTGTTTTATCAGGTGGCCGGATTGCTGCCTTCTGGCTTTGGTGGACAAACAGGACAGAAGCAGCAGACGACTGGACTGCAGCAGAGACAGAAGTCTGCTGCCGCTACAGAGCTGGGGCAGCAGAAAGGAGCGAAAGGTGATGACGCAAGACAGGATGGAATAGTCCTTTAGCGCGGCTGTACTCTATTTTAAATTAAGAGATGCGAGGACAAGAGAAGTAGTCTGAAAAATTGGGGAGCCAGTGCGTGAGTCGAACACGCAGCGCAGTACGGCGGATTACGCCCCTCTTAGCGTACGTCCCCATCTGGCTGCACAGCTCAATTTCTCAAACTTCCCCTCTTTTACCTACTCACTGGGCTTGTACACGCTCTTTATTCAAGGTCTTTATTTATTTAGGTGAGCAGCAAGTTCCTCAACAGCAGGCGGTTAAGGCTGCGAAGGAGAAGAAGAAAGACAAGTTCGCGGGCTTGCGAGCGGAAGTGCAGCGGAAGCGAAAGATTCCGGATGAGGGTGGGGGAGGGATCAGGGCCCCAGCGGGAGTGGGACCGAAGATTCCAAAGCTGCAGCCCCAGGAGGGGGCAACCGGGGGTAACGCAGCGGGGGGTGCCGGAGGGGATCCGAATTTCCCCGGCAGCACCGGTATCATATTTAGCAAGAGCCTGAAAGGCTTCAAGATACCGAAACTACAAGAGGAGACTCCCCCTCCCCCTCCTCCAGTCCTGACCGCGAAACTGATGACGTCATCCGTGGATGCGGGGGGCACCGCCCCTCCGGGCGTGCAGCCTGCTACGCCGCCTCCTCCCACGCTGAGCAAGAAAATGGCAGCTGCAGCGGCGGTTGAAGCGCCGCCATCTTTGCAGCAAGCTTCTTCCCCATCTGCACCAGGTCACTCGAGTGCTACAGTTAGGCCGTCCAAAGGCATCCTGAAGCAGCCCTCAGTGGCATCATCAGGTCCTCCTACCGCCAGTGGTATGCCGAGTTTGAGCCCCGAGGTTCAACCTGCTCAGATTGCTGCAGGCATAAGAGGAGGTTCGACGGCGCAAGGAGGGGGTAGGAAAACGCTGCTTCCACATCCCACTACCCAGATGATACCCGAACCCCCGCATATGATGATGACGCAATTGATGCACGGCCCTCCTCAGCAACAGCAGATGCAGCAAGTTCTTTCCTCCGCGGCTAGTTTCTGGCAGCAGCCTTCGGCAAGAATGTCGGCCGGGGCTGACAACACTGCAGCAGTAGGAGAGAAGGAGGAGGAGGAGGAGAGTATGCAAATTCGAAGCCCGGACGCGATGGAGGATGACTGCTCGATGATGATTGGAGGAGGAGGAGGCGGGGTTTTGGGAGGGGGAGGAGGATTGGCGGAGCAGAAGTCTCCGCCTACTGCTCAGTTGAACCTGTCCAAGGATTCGAGTGATATGGGGTCGCCAGAGTTGGAAATTGTGACTGAGGAGACGACTTGAAGCTGAAGGTCGCCAGACTTGGAAAGTGTGACAGAGGAGACGGAGGGGGTTGCCTGTGTGTTTGTAGTGTTATGGGGTACTGACTGTGGGGTACCTGGAAGCTGGGTGACTGTATTTGGACCAGTACTACTGACTGGGAATGCCTGGAATTACTATTGTTTGCTATGTCTGTGTACCTGCAGGTGCAGTAGCAGTACGTATGAATGAACGCGTATGCACTTACATGCATACGTATTCATTCCCTTTCCAAACAGTTGGCTTTTTCTCATGTCTGGTGAGATGTCATTATTCTTGTCTGTAGTTTACGTGGGGACTATGAATATTGTTTGTATGTGTGAGCACTACTTACTACGTACCGTGTACTGTACTGTGTATGTACAGTTTCGTGAATTAAGACAGGATTGCAATCTGCAACTGACCTGCGACGATTTTCTTATGTAAGGAATACGGTATTGTACGAGTGCTAGACTTTTGGTACTATATGGGCAGCTTCTTCGTTTGTGCAAAGTCAAGGTACTGTTTTATTCGAATTGTACAGTGATTTATTTTTATACTTGGAGCTAGATTTCATGGCACTTTTATGGCACAAAATAAATAAAATTATTTCTTCTCTGTCTCATATAGTGTGGTTGCCTGTTGTGCAGGTCCATGAACGTGGTACAAGGTAGTCCATGTAATTATCCTTCAAAATTAGAATACAAATACCACGAAAGACACAGTCTTGTGGGGGTGTGAAGTGTGAACGTAGGGTACTGTGGGGTAGAGCGGCTATGAAAAAATGCGGCGGGCTGCATATATCTCAGCAACCAGTGAACCAATTGAGACAAGTAAGTGTATAGCAATCGATTCCTTGAAGTCTCAAATGAGTTACTTATTTGGTTGATGAAACAGCAAGCATTCAATAGAGCTCAGGTGGCCGGGTTTACCCCACAGTACCCTACATGGTAAATGATGCGTACTGATGATTTTTAGCTTACGAAGACAGGTGGACAGTTCTTCCTGGCGTACCACTCCATGCTGTACAGCGCCAGAATAATTCCCTGGCCTATCATCAAGTTGAACCACATGAAAACATTCCAAACTCGACCCAACGGGATCTGGGATGTGATGAAGAAAAAGAGCACTGCAAAAACAAAGCTGGGAATTTTGGTTGGACACAACTGGTAGAAGACAATGGTACGTGGTACCATAATGGTACGTGGTTCTTCAATGGTACCTACAGTATGCGCGCGCACACAGCTCATGGTATCCTATACGTTACGTACATACCTCCACATCCGAAGAAGAGTAGGAAGAGAACCGGATAGAAAAACTTGAAACCGACAATGAACACGTACTCATGTACCAGCGAAGAGAGCAGGAAAACTGTGAGGGCGGCCCGTGGACGACTCACGCTCCGGAAAAACTATACAAAATAAATCAGGTATGACAGAAATAGTACATACCGTATTTACCGGTGCATAACCCCCTCCCCCCCCCCCCAATGCATACCCCCATATTGGCAAAACATAAAAAATGCCCAATGCATAACCCCCCCTCCCCCCTATGCATGCCCCCATATGTACAGTACAGTACCTGAACCACCTATGTAAGCTGGTCATATTGTACCCATAGCCACTTCCACACCAAACTAAGATGCCTATAAGCCTGCTTGGGGGTGTATTGTACTAGAATAACCGTGTTTTGACCTCAATTATGCCCTAAAACACGTGCATTTGACCTAAAAAATATGCCTCTGCGCACCTCTCAAAAACATAAAAAATGCCCCATGCATCACCCCCCCCCCCCCCCCCCCCCCCTATGCATACCCCCATATGGGACCTCTCAATTTTTGCATACCCCCATGGGGCTATGCACCGGTAAATACGGTAGTACAGTACCTAAGTACCCTACGTACATACCCTACGTACCTACATACAATTATGTAGGTAGGTAGGTACGTAGGTTACTCGTTAGCGCATGGTAAATTAAATTTGCCAGGTTTAGCTTGAATATGCTGGAATGGAATTCTGCTCCACGTTATGCAGTATGTGTACGTAAGTAATTTACGTACATACGGTACATTTTCATACCCTGTTCACATCCTTGTACACGTATGCGAATAGCCAGTCATGTATCACAACGTTCCAACTTCGGTAGTAGCCGGAAAAACTTGTAGAATTCCACCAATCCTAAATAAATTTATTTTGTATCAAAATGTAGGGTACCGTGGGGTAAACCCGACCACCTAAGCCTTACTTTGTAAAACAGCCTATCTCCGAATCTCAGCATTTCTGCAAACATGTTATGCCATGCATGGAGTAGTCCCCAAAATAGTAGCACAAGGCACATGAAACCAGGCAAAATGGAGCTGAATGAAGCCAGCATAAAGGTGCGAAGAGTTATGTTTTCCGAGTTGAATTTCTGGAAAAAAATTGATGCGCATACGTAATATACCCAATTTCGAACATTTCCAATAGGGCATAGAGAGAGCTTCAGAGTTGGTACCTACATACCTTGAATATGGGTATGCAAAACCTTGTGAACACGTAGTGCGTGTAGAAAATGCAACCCAACACTTCCACAAAATTTCGGACCACGTAAGTCCAGCTGGTGGTTTCATTTCTGAAAGCGGAAAAAATAAAATGTGTTAAAATAAATAAATTCCCATCTCAAATCGCTCAAGCCTGACCTTGGATATTCATCTCGATAGATGAGAGTTGGAGCAAAGAGAAAGTAGAGAAATTTCTCAAATTCAGGACATGGCTTTGCATCAAATTTTTGAATCTTGTCATCTAAAATTTACCACGGTTTAAAGGACAGTTGCTAACCATGTTTAATAGTCATTGTACTGTACCTCTGTGGCTGAACACGGCCTTGTACTCCAGTGCTTTTGGGATATTTTCTCGCACAAACGCGTGCACTTTCATGATAAACCTGACCTGTAAATTGACGGGCAAATCTCACTTTATACAACATTACATACTGTACATTACGTACAGTACATTCCATCCTGTACAGACAACAACTAAAACGTTTGGACAAGTCGCTTACAAAAATGGCCATGGTTCTTGTTCACCTGTTCACAAACTATGACCAATGAAGATGCAATGGGCAGGTCATGAAGAACCACGCCAAAGTGAATGGGGCAATAGAACATGGCGCAGATGTAGATGGCGTACAGTGCAATCCAAAAACAAATGTCCGCATAACCTGGAAACAAAATACCTTCGTACATATACAGTAGGCTTCCAAATTGCCCAGTGTTGCCATCTGGGTAATGCCTGGGCTTTAAAAGTACATAGGCTACAGATGGATATACTATGTGCCAATGTTCAAGGGAAAGGGGCATCCATCCAAGGGGTTGGACGCAGCTTTGAGCGGTGCAGTACCAAAGCAAAATTATTACTATCGTACGCATATACCGTATTTTTGGGTGTATAGCCCCGGGGCTATACAAAAATCGAGAGGTCCAATGGGGGGGTTATACACTGGGGGGGGGGGGGGGGGATATACACTGGGGGGGGGGGGGATATACACTGGGCAAAATTTATGTTTTTGAGAGGTGTGTAGAGGCGGCATGTTTTTGAGGCCAAAAGTACGTGTTTTAGGGCATAATCGCGGTCAAAACAGGGTTATTCTAGTACAAGACATGCTCAGCTAAGCTTATAGGCATAGTAGCTTGGTGTAGGAGTAGCTATAGTTAGCTTATGACCAGCTTACATAGGTAGGCTAGGTACCTTCCAGTACATGGGGGTTATACACCAGGGGGGGATATACACTGGGCAAAATTTATGTTTTGCCAATGGGGGGTTATACACTGGGGGGGGGGGGGATATACAATGGGGGGGATATACACCCAAAAATACGGTACCTGGTGGTGTTTGAATCCTTGCCCATAAATTGAATGCAGGGTAGAGAATAAGCACAGTGCTCATGAACATGCACAGCCATGTGCTGATGACGATGGGAAATTTACCGAAGCACCACCAAATTAGATCAAATCTTAGGTCCAACCTGAAATAAAGTATAATGGCGATGGCGCTGACAATAATTCAGCTGATGTACACTGCCAACTGTATGTTCAGTTATGTACATACAGTGTTACCGTATAGTGGATGGTTATTTACCTGCCTTCATCGAACAAGTCATGCACAAAGGTATTGAGAATCAGCAAGACCAGTATAGCGAAGAAGAAGTTATAGATGGCTCTGATGTGAGTGGAGCGGAAAAGTTCTCTGAAAAACGTCGAGCCATTGCTTCTCGGTCACGTCGGGACAATACTAATGATATTTCTGTCGCCGTAGTGGGCTACATGAAGTTCGAATATGAATGCAATGCACTACAAACTAACGTTAGCAATGAATCTCGCATGTAAAACGTCTTCTCCGCTTCCCTCCTCAGATCTTGTCGAGTTCGAAAATCTTGCGGTTCCGGCGTTCCGTGGTCTTCTTGAATCTGTTGAGCTCGGAGTGCCAGCTTCTTGCTAAATGATTTCAGCTTATCATCCACAAGTTTCGTGAGCTCGTTTCCAAGTTGCTAGAAAACGCATTGGCAGCATGAAAATAATTAGGCTTCTCTGTCTGATAGAAAATTCAGCTCACCTCTGTTTCGTAGCCAATGTCCATCAAAAGCTTGGCTTCTCTGCTTGGTTTGACATTCACTGACGCAGCCATACTGTCCGCTGTTTATTAGTAAATGAGAATCTCAGTTCGTTTGAAAATATCTGGAGATGATAGCAATTAAAACACGTTCTGCACTGCACAATGCACGCAAAGACACAGAGAATTGGCTATGTTTCCGAAATATACAAATTTATTACAGCAAAGTGGCCGCGGTGTAATATATTGTGCGCGAAAACTTGTAGGAACGATGAAACCAAGTGGTAAGTTTTGGCCGTGATGGACTTTGTCTCATCGCATCTCATCATTGACCTGCGTTGGTCCTCTATCATTGCCAGTGTCAGATCCATGCACTACACACGTGAATGAACGGGTTCGCTTCGCATGCAATTCATACGTGCAGCAGCGCTGCACCAACATACCGGCAAATTATATATTTTTGATACCGGTACATGTAAAAAACTTTACAGTACCTCGCGCACGCGTTCGTTTCGTACGTACGTACTAAAAGGGCCAAAGTAAACAAAGCAAAAGTACGTAGACATCAATCAACAAGCAAAACAAAAGCATAAAGCAGAGCAAAGGCATACCTACATGCATGTAAACTTTAGCTATATGTATCGAACATTCAACAGTGAGGTTGCTTTTCTGGAAAAATGTGGTCAGCTCCCGCATGTGTAACAGACTTTGAAGCAGCCGCTGCAAAGATTCTGGATCCGGCATTTCTGCAGTTTTATCAAACATACAGTGGCACTGGAGAAACGTACAGAAGAAATTTGAAGGCATTTCATGAGTAAGCTTTCGAATGAGTTCTGGATCGACGCTGTAGCTGCAAAACTGACTGCACAGCGTCACGCAGACAGACAGACAAGCCTTCTACGTATTTTTGATGCTACTGTTTTGTTGCGGCTTTTTCCAGTCTCACCATACTTCCCCGTCTTCCGCTAACGCCGCAAAAGGATGATCTCAATTTGTCGGTGACAGTTCTGAGAGGAACAGCGAATTCGAAGTTGGAAGTGCCAGTAGGCATTTCCCCAACTGCCTTCCACAAATATGCGCACCCTGATGGGGAGATTGCTACTGCCAAAGGTTGTATGTGCAAATGTTGCACAACAGTGGTCGGTCAATGCTGCATGCATGATAGCACAAGCTGTAATATTCGATGTGCTATACATTGCGGTGCAAGATTGAGGGCTTTTTGTATTTCCAGGCAATCGCGACAGTCTAATTCATTTTACCAGGCACGTTTACTAGAATTTTTGCATTTATTTTTCAGCCGCTCAATCCACTGGTGCTCTGTACATAAATTCCGGGTGGTCGTCATTTGCGCTGGAAGAGATTGCGATTTGCGCTCCGGATGCAGTCAAGTGGCAGAACGTGTACATCTACAAGGATCGGCAGAAGATTCTGGAGTTGGTGAAAAGGGCGGAGAGAGCCGGATACAGCGCTGTCGTTGTCACCGTGGACATTCCCGTGTTGTCCAAAGCAGCTGGACGCACAGATCGAGACCTGGACAGACTGGTCAGGAAAGCGAATGCCATCAACGTCCGGTATAATGACTTAAAGTACATTCACATACTTAAACTATATCTATAAAAGTACCTGGTAGATGTCCTAGGTACAGTAGCCAGAAAAGTACGTTGGAAGGGCTGCTCACGTAAATAGGAATAAGTGTAGAAACAGGAAGTGTACATGGCATACATTATGTGGTGGACAGTACATAATGTGGACAGTATATTGTACTGTACACAATGACGAAGTTGATGCAACGTGACGTAGTACGCACATACATACGTACTGCATGTAGTCACCACATTGCATCCACATTATGTACTGTACTGTACATACGTGCTTACGCATATCCAAATACATAAATAAATAAAATGTTCCGCCGTGTTGTGTGTACTGCAGACCTGCTCATTTTGTCACTGAGCAAGAAGCTTTCGACTGTCGAGCTGGAGACCCCGCGGCCACCTGGACCGATTTCCAAAACATCTGCCGCAGTACATCGCTTCCGGTGATTGCCAAAGGAATCACTACCGGTAGGGATTGTTTTGCATGGTCTTTCATGGGCTTACATACTGTATGTGCTGCTACCTTGAACACTGCATGCGATAAT
The DNA here is from genome assembly GCA_030247985.1 of Epsilonema sp. ZAB3_2. Classification (NCBI taxonomy): domain Eukaryota; kingdom Metazoa; phylum Nematoda; class Chromadorea; order Desmodorida; family Epsilonematidae; genus Epsilonema; species Epsilonema sp. ZAB3_2. The sequence continues at coordinate 24,507 of JASAMW010002572.1, read as the reverse complement.
TTGTTTGTTGGTGCTTTCGTAGGACCAAAAATATATAATTGGGCTTAGGGGAAGAATGGAGCACACAGCGTAAACGAAGGAGGCAATCCCTGACTCATATTCGCCCCATTTTATTGGGTTTTTCGATTCCCCATTTTATTGGGTACCCATTTTATTGGGTTTTACGAAACTATTTTATAATTGGGTTTTACGAACCCATTATAATGGGTACCCAATAAAATGGGAAATCGATAAACCCAATAAAATGGGTTCGTAAAACCCAATAAAATGGTTTCGTAAAACCCAATAAAATGGGGAATCGAAAAACCCAATAAAATGGGTTCGTAAAACCCTGGTAATGTTGAGTAATGTTGACTTTTTGGTAATGTTGAAGCTGAGGCGTGTCGATCTGCATTGACGCAAGGCGCAGCTGGTGTTATCGTGTCCACCCATGGAGGACGCCAACTCGACTGTATGCCTGCATCGGTAAAGAAAAGAGATTTGCGGCATTCGCAACTCGCATACGCTACGTACGTATACGACCGTTTACAGTATGTCCTTTTCCGTTGACGCCGATGGTCGATCTAACTGTTAGAAAAAACCGTTGAAAACTTTTTGATCCATTCGATTGCTTGGACCTCTGACTGCGTGAGAAAATTAGGTTTTTGGTGTCCTTGGGCATATCGAAAGTTGCTCTAGAATATCCGTGCACATAATAATCAATCAAAGCAAAGAGAAGAGAACCGAATGGAACCCACTGAAATAGAGAAGGCTACAGTATGTACAGACTACTGTAAACCCTCGATTGTAGCCCCCCTCGAATATAGCCCCCCTCGTATATAGCCCCCTAATCGGCTACTAACATCATTTGCCCTCGTATATAGCCCCCTATTGAGAAACGCGAAAAGCAACGGAAAACGTGTGTTTTTGCGCTAAAAACAGCGTTTTGAGGGTGTTTTCATGCATAGGAGATCATTTGCACATCATTTGGAACAGTTCTGAACATTTTACCTGTGTCGCCTCGTTGACAGAAAATTTTTAATGACTAAAATTTCACAATTTTTCGGGCTAAAAGCTGTAGTTTTGATTAGAGGAGCTAGGAAACATGCAAAATAACCGCCAGAAATGAGTTCAGGAGGTCAAAAAACCTTACTTTGGATGCAAATGTAAAATGCCCTCGTGCTCGTATTTTGCCCCCCCCCCCCCTCGTGTATAGCCCCCTCGTATATAGCCCCCTAATCGGCGACTAACGTTTTGATAGCCCCAGGGGGCTATAAACGAGGGTTTACAGTACATACGTAGGGTACTGGGATATGGCCTGCTTCGCGTACGGTACATACATAATTGCTCCTTGTCCAAAACTGCGCAGCTTATGTCTGTGTATGTCTAGATTGAAGTGCTCTCTGAGGTGGTGGCTGAAGCTGCTGGCAGAGGATGTAGCGATGTGTACATGGACAGCGGTGTGCGCACAGGAGCTGATGTCTTCAAGGCACTGGCGCTGGGTGCCCGGACGGTGTTCGTCGGCAGACCTGTACTCTGGGGATTGGCCGTAAAAGTACGTACGGCACGTACACACATACCGTATTTACCGGTACATACCCCCCCCCCCCCCAATGCATAGCCCCCTATGCATAGCCCCATATTGGCAAAACATAAAAAGTGCCCTATATAGCCCCATATTTACTGTAGAGTAGCATGCTTGGGGTGTATTGTACTAGAATAACCCTGTTTTCACCTCAATTATGTATGCCCGAAGCACGTGCTTTTGACGTAAAAAATGCCTCTGCGCACCTTTCAAAAACACATAAAAATGTCCCATGCATAACCACCCCCAATGCATAGCTCCATATACTGTAGTACCTCTCAATTTTTGCAAAGCCCCGGGGTTGTGCACCGGTAAATACGGTAGCCTACAAAACAAAGTATACAGATAGATGGCAGAAGCAAAACTGTTTACGACCGCGTTCATTCATTCATAAAAGGGGTGGGTACAAAAACTGAAGAAAAGGCCCATTAAAAATAAAGAGCGAAAACGAGCACGTTTTACACTTGTTGTTGGGTTGAAGTTTTGCTTGGCAACTTTGGATTTTAAATGGGAGTAGGGTGGTTGTTTGTGGGGTGGTGAGGGTTTGTTTCATTTGATGTATATTGTATGTTCGAAAGTCGTTCGTTACGTTGCCATTTTTATGCTTTTGCCAAAATAGGTGCAATGAACATGCGTGGTTTCCGCCGATTTCTCATGGTACCTTGCTTTTCTATTTTTAGCGAGGGGGGTAGGAAAATCTTATAATGCTAGAGAGAATGAAAAGTTAAAGCGAAAATAACTTGATCATGGGGGGGGGGCGGAAACGACTGTTTATGGTGTCAACCCTAATAAAAATAAACTTGTAAAGCAACCACGTTTTCGAACCATACAATATATACATCAAATGAATTAGAACTTGCTCTATCACCCCAGCATAGCAGCCTTACCTGCTGGATTTCGCACGAAGCGTGGAAACCGTTCGTCGTTCGTCTTGCCTTTTTTATGTTTTTGCCAAAATAGGGCAACGAAGCGCAGGCTAAGGGTTAAAGACTTGATATGTTTTTTTTTGGGGGGCGTGGGCGTTTATGTGAGGAAGAACTGGAAATTGTCATGCACCTGACAGGTAGGAAGGACGATTTGCCATTTCCAAATAAATGGGGAAAGCGTAAAAAAACTGTTATTCTTTCCTTTCCGCTTCGTTGTCGGCTAAACTAACTGGGTAATCACTTTTAACTGCCTTCTTTGCGCGCACCGTTTTTCTTACCGTAATCCCTTGTGACCGACGGCACTTTTTGGAGCAAAAAGTCGCCACTGCTGGCTCGCTCAAGTTTGTAAAAAGTTAGTTGGGGGTAATTCCGGTTGCGACGACCCAAATTTGTTTGCCACAGTGGTTCATTGTAAATTGTAAATTGAGTGTATTGTATTGAGTGATTGTAGTGATTGATTGTGATTGTGATTGAGTGATTGTAGTGTTCATTGTAAATTGAGAGGTCCTAGAGGCTATGCAAGGGGGGGGGGCTATGCATAGGGGGGCTATGCATGGGATGGGACATTTTTTATGTTTTTGAGAGGTGCACAGAGGCATATTTTTAGGTCAAAAGCACGTGTTTTAGGGCATAATTGAGGTCAAAACAGGGTTATTCTACAGTACAATACACCCCCAAGCAGGCATATAGGCATCTTAGCTTGGTGTGGGAGTGGCTATGGGTAGCTTATGACCAGCTTATGTAGGTAGGTTCAGGTACTGTACAGTACATATGGGGCTATGCATAGGGGGGGGGGGGGTGCTATGCATAGGGCATTTTATGCATAGGGGGGGGGGGGGCTATGCATGGGTAAATACGGTATTGCAATGCAATCATCTTTTCCTGTACCTCATCTTTCTCTGATGGTCGAAATTACCCCGAGATTACCTGTAGTGTAGGAGGAGCAACGGGGGCAGTAAAGGTGGTGGACCGTGTTTACTTTACTTTTCTACCTGTTGTTAACGACGACGTGAAATCGCTGTGATAAATTTTCTCCAAGGTTGTCGTAGTGTTGCGGAGATCAATCAAGAGCATGTGCTTGTGCGATCGTCGCGGACGACCTCGTCAAAAATCTGAATGAAAACGACGAGCGCCCCAGTCAGTCAGCAACTGGCATGCCCGCAAGCCGAACAATATGTAGTACATTGGGAGTTGCATGAAGAAACAAAAAAGAAGAGCGTGTCGAAGATGCGGTGTACGTACATTGTATGTCTGGTGCATTACAAAATACAACAGTTGTCTCTATCCAATGTACAGAGTGTCTCAAAATAAACCGAACACTTTTCCGTGCACGTAACTCTGGAACCACGCGTTAGATTTTCATGCGGTTTCTTGTTTTCAGTAGCCAAGGCTTCAACTTAGATGTGTACAAAATTTCAGCTACTTGGTCCAAGTACTTCAGAAATTATGACCGTTTGAATCTCGAAGTTCAAAATCGACGTTTTTTCTTTAGTATTGACAAAAATTGCGGTCTTATTTCTCAAGATACCTTGTTCCATGCGTTTGCTATGCTGCCACTGGAGAAAATGCATGAGATAGACATTTCCTAGCATTTTGGGACATCTTTTTTCATTACTAGACTAATTTTATTTTGGACAATGCACAGGAGGCCCTTAAATCCTCCACTACCAGTTCGAAAAACTCTCGGTTTTGACCGCCAGAGAAAGGATGTGTTTGAGCAGCTTCCACTGGGCCTATGAAGCTAAAATTTTGTAAACATCTAAGTTGAAGCCTTGGCTACTAAACACAAAAAACCGCATGAAAATCTAACGTGTGGTTCCAGAGTTATATGCACGGAAAAGTGTTCGGTTTATTATGAGACACCCTGTACAATAGAAGCATCGAGTACCCGTGTATATCCTACGTATGTACTGTACTTAGTATGTTACTCGCACGTACGTACTGTACTCGTCGTGTACGTACGTAGCACCGAGCAAGACAGAAGTCGGTGAACTTCTAAATTGCTGTTGGTTTAATATTGTATGAACCCGCGATATCAAAAACACTCAATATCAAATATAACCCGGGATGACAATTTGGCCACCTTTGATGTTTCAGTAATTTGGTACTACCCGCCCATTGGGACCGCGGTCCAATTGCAGTCCAATCACGGTCCGACCGCGGTCAGACCAGAATCGAATGGAAGCGCCGGCGGAAAAAGAGCAAATCGGTCGGACCGCGAACGGACTGCGGTCGGACCGCGGTCCCAGCGGGCCAGACCATATCGGAGAGAGTTAACTTGGGCCCAGAGGGAGCAGGGAGTAGGGAGGGAGCCTTGCTTGCTACTTTACTCGTCCTTTCTTCATTCAAAGTAGAGGAACTCCTGCACGTGTTAGATATGGGTTGTGTCTTTCAAGTTTAGGATATTTTATGTTCTGTTATGTTTCTTTAATGCAGTCGTCGGCGCCGCCTAAATGCACTCCTGGCTTATGTTATGTACTGTAGACGATACGTACATACTTACGTACATGAACGTGGACTGCTGAAACATGTTTATGGATGGCGACAGTTCTTTCTCTCTCGGGTTTTTCTCAGCCACTTTGTGTCAATTGTCCCGGCGGGCCTGAAAATTAGGGTTTGGCCTTTTCAAGAGCGCTACATACGTACGCACGTGCATACTAGGCCCATATTCACACATACTGTACGTAGGTATGTTATGTACATACATATGTGCTCAATAGGGTATCGCAGGGTAACTTCGGCTACAGTACAGGAATTTGGCGTTTACAGTTTACTATTGGTTACTTTGAACCCGCGTTTCAACCTTTTCTCACTTTATCGGAAAAACTTGTTCAGCCCTTCAAAATTATAGCTATTCCCTGAGCCGATTTACCCCGCTTAACCTGCAGAGACGCATGTCTTCCTTCCAGTTTAATGACGAAGCGCTCTCGCCGAAAGGTGGATTGAGGCGCGAGAGCGCGGACTTCTGAAACTTTTTCTTGCTACCTGCTACGTTCAACCCCGCCGCCGTTCCGTGTAGAATTCGGAGGCTGAGCGAGCAGCGGAGAAAAGCGCCGTATCCTTTTTATTCTCGGCGAGTTCTTTCTTCTGCTGTCTGTCTACGTACGTAGGTACTGCAGCGTGTAGTAACCTTGTCTGTCACCCAACCGTTACTTGTCGATCGCGTCCAAATCAACAACGAGGACGAGCCGAAACCACCCACCCCGGCAATTTTTCCTCGTCTCTCTTCTTCTTCTCACCGTCGGCTAGACGATGAGTTGTTACAGATGAATTCAAACCGCCATATTTGCGCCTGGTTTCTGCAGGGATGTGTCTGGTCTGAGGCGGCTACCGCACTCAATCTGCATTGCGATTCCAGGTACTACAACATATCTCAATCGAGTTTTCGAGCCAAACTTCGTGCGTGAAGGTGTGTGGCGGTGAAAGGAAACTTTGATAAGGACGATAAATTACCTTGCTGTACCTACTGCACACTTGTGCTGCCGGAGCATTTTAAAACACGAGTCACGACGACAACCACCAGCGACGAGTGCGCGCGCCGAACGATGTAAGGCCCATTGTCTTTTAAAACTGTCGCGGGTCGTTCCACTTGATCTCTTATCGCCAATAATTCTTAAACCTATATTGGTCTGCATGCTTGCCACCATCGAATCAACAACGAAAACTTCCATTCATAAAAAAGCGATTAAAATGACGCCACTTTTTCCAAATGGCGTTCCTCTGGCTCTTCTCTTCATATTCCTGCTTCTGGCGCCCGATTTAAAATTGTCATCCTGCCAAGGAGAAAGGATCGAAGCGAAAGCTGTCATCCATCTGGCAACCCTTACGAAACACCCTGAACTGCTGCCGCCTCGAATTCCTGCCAGAAGGGGCGTGATAACTTTCAGTCAGGCGTCCCCGTCAGCGCCGGTTCACATCCACGGCACGATCAAGGGGCTGACGCCGGGCAAGCACGGCATTCACATTCACGAACTGGGTGACATCGCGCAGGGTTGCCAGGGAGCGCTGGGTAAGCAGCAGCTGGGGATCTGACTTTAAAAATCTCCAGGGATCGCGCTTTATGAAGTGCCGCTTAATCCCAATGATTCAGTAATTAGGCTTTATTATTTTATTTTATTTAGTATTTATTTTAGGCTATTTAGCACAAGCCAAGGGCTAAAAAGCACAAAGCCTTTCCTGTATTAGGTTACAAAGACAAAGCAAAACCAATGGCGCAAATGGTGTTCGTTCATGTTTTTACCTCGGTAAACTTGCGACAATTACGTTTCACTCCCCTCCCCTCTCCTCCATCCATCCATCCATAAATTACTGCGACCGCTAAGTCTGTACCTACTGTACAGGTCACTACAACCCCGGCAACCAGAGTCACGGCGGCCTATTCACGCGGCGGCGCCACGTCGGCGACCTCGGCAACCTGGTGGCGGGCGCCAACGGCGAGGCGGAGCTCAACATCCACCACTACGCCGTCCCCCTGTCCGGCCCGCGCTCCGTCATCGGTCGGGCGCTGGTGGTGCACGCGCGGGAGGACGATCTGCAGCCGCGCGACGATGACGAGGATGACGTCATGGACGGCGCCAGGGTGGGATGCGGCGTCATCGGATTGGCGAGCCGCGGATTCAATCCGCTAGGTACCTATGTACTGCATGAATGCCTTTCATTCCATGATCTCGTACTGGAGTGCCATACATACGGTACATAAGTATAAATATTCGATGGGTTCGAACAATATTTGTTTCGTTGGTCTACATATTATTTGGTATTTTTACATTTGGAAGAAAATGCGTTCGGCTAGGCTCAGCACATCGTATGTATGTACCTACATATGGCTGTCCGTCCATGCCTTTGCGTTTATCGAGCCATGGACACGCCGAGCCTAGGCCCGGCTCATGTCTCCGATGTGACTGGGCCATTATTTGTATTACTATACAGTACTGTACATACTTGTACGTCGCCTACATATGTACTGTTTCTTCTGTACAGTACATGTACGTATGTACGTATGTGACGTACTTTCTGCAGTGTTCGTATGTAGGTATGTACCTATGTGTGGTATGCTCCTGCATTAGGCCCCATCATGACCATGAAAACGCTGATCCCGAAATCGGATATTCGCGCGAGCGCTCTGGTGCACCGCCACAGCCTTCTCTCTACCGGTGTGACACCGGAAGAAAGTAGCTCATCCGCTACTCTCGGCTCTCTCAATTTCGAACAGAAAGAAGGCAGTAGACAGGTGCGCGTGACGGGGACGCTGCGCGGACTGGACCCGGGACAAAAACACGGCCTCCACGTCTACGAATTGGGTGACATCACGACGGGTTGCGACGTGGCTGGAGGTGAGAAAACAGGGGCATCTTTTGTACATAGTTTTCCTTACGACGGGATTAGCAACGGCTCTTTACACTAACATGTGTCTTCACAGGTACTGTGTTGTGTACGGTACAGTAATGTGTACTGCGCGGTAGGTAGTAATTCAGAAAGGCGCGCCGTTTGTTAGCGTCACGACACGTAAAAAAATGTCGTCTAAAATAATAAAGCATCACATTTTGGCGGCACGGTGCGCGAGACGCACAAAGAAGAACGTGCCAATGTGCCGTCCATGTATGTACTGTACGTACATACAGTACAGACTACCATATAATGCACCTATTTAAGTACGTATAGAATAGGTACGTACGTAACGTAGCCACGAAGCTCCAACAAAAGTCATACACCTTGGGTCGGTGTGGACAGTTTGAAAAAATCCGGGCGCTGTCTGTGCGCGCGTAGACAGTTGCGAAAGAAGCGGACTATAATTTGGCGCGCGTTTCGCAACTGTCTACGCGCGGGCGCGCCGCACTTTGTATGCGGCGCATAGACAGCGCCCGGATTTTTTCAAACTGTCCAACCGACCCAGGGTGTACGAGTTTGTGAGAGCTTGAGGGTATGTAGGTACATAACGCAGGTACACAACTGCTTTGTAATATATTGTACGTAATTGCGAATTGGTATTTGCGACATGTACCTAGTGTTTACATCGTTATTAGGCCACTTCAACCCCACCAACAAATTGCACGGCGCGCGCTGGGATTTCGAGCGTCACGTCGGCGACTTGGGCAACGTGGAGGCGGACGGATCGGGGGTGGCGCGCGTCAACTTTCCCGACTCCGTCATTCAGCTGATCGGCGCTCATTCCATTGTGGGTCGGGCGGTGGTGGTGTCATCCGGAGAGGACGACTTGGGCTTGGGCCACGATCCGACGAGTCTGATCAGCGGCGGCGACCAATCACCGCTGGGATGCGGCGTCATCGGCGTGGCCAGCGAAAACTACAACCCGATCGCGGGATGGGCGGCGGTGTTGCCGGAGGAAACGGGTGAGTGCTCGAATTCGGAACTAATTCGCTCCGAATTCGGAGCGCTGACTACCTATGCTTCAGCGTGTAAAATCTGTCCGAGTTCGTACCGAACTCGCTCCGTTTCTTCCAAAAGTGCGTGTAAACAGGCCAAAAGTGACGGGTTTTCTACGCTTTAGAACAAATTTTAGACCAAAACTTCAAAACAATTTCGCTTGCTTTTTAGGGTTTTTGTTTGACCAGCCATGTAATTTTTCAGCTCTGGATTTGGCGCCAAAAACCGAAGGCCGACTCTTTCCTGACCACCGCGGACGAGAAGCAAATGGCGGCGGCAAATTTCTCAAACCATTCCACTCTCCGATCGGCAGCCTACAACACGACTACGACGACGGCGATTCCGCTGCATTCGATCTGCAGCAATTCCCGTTTCGCATTCAGCCTCCTCCGTTCGACGAAGACGACGACGAGACGGAAACTGGTGGACGAGTGATGGAAAGACCCGATCTGGACGAACAACCGCTTTACATCGACCTGCCGCCAGACGAGCTACAGCAGGAGGAAGCAGCATTGATCGCAACAACCACCACTCCAACTACTACTACTACAACTACGCCTACACCTTCCACAACCACAGCAAAAACGACATCATCGGCTTGGCAGCCGCTTCCCCCAAGGAATAATGCGGAAAACTGGCCTCGTAGGCCTAATTTTTGGGCTCTACCTGAAGAAGAGCCGCTCTTGACTACCACGGAGCCCCCTCCTGATCCCTTTACTTGGCCTGTACAACCACCGCCAATGGATACAATGGATGCAGATTGGGGAGAAGAGAGAGTTGGTGACAACTTTTTTAACCGCGATGGCGGATCGCAGCAGCAGCGCAGACGGAAACCCCACCAGCGGGCCTGGCAGGCGGCAGTTCCTTCTCCTTCGCACAGCCGTCGTCGTCTTCCGTCCACTTTAAAGGGGGGATCTGGCAAGAATTTGGTACGGGAAGGGCCAATTTCATATTTTTGATTTTTGAGGGTCCTATTAGACGTAAAATTGAATCCCATTTCGATCAAACCCCACATTCTAGAGTCAATTTTGCCTCTGTGAACCGGCACCCCAGTTTGGAAGGGGATTTCGCAACGCTTTGGTGGCCTATTTCGAGCTTTCTAACTAGGGCGCCGCTTCACAGAGGCAAAAGCGACTTCAGAACATGGGGTTACCTAGATCAAAAGAGGATGCGATTTTACATAGGTAGGTGCTTTAAAATGTTAGAAATTTGCCTCCCCATACAAACTATCCTGCCAGATCCCTCCTTTAACGGGTTCTGCGCCGTCGAGGCGATTCAGAAGTAGACTGGAGGAGGAAGGAGCTCAGCCTTCTTTTGCTCAGAGTCATCCGCGCGACGGTCGTCGGCGACCTTTGACCTTCTTTCACCCCGCCGTTTCTCCTACGCGCCGAAAAACAGAGCGGCAGACAAACGAAGAGGTGGCTAAAATCGTAGCCGCTCCATCCAGCAGAAGAAGAACGACGTCGCCTCTCGGACTGGATCCGTTCGTCTGGTTTAATCCCTGCGATCGCATTCCCTTCCAAGACACTTGCCCCAACGGCGACAGATCCCAGTACACCTTCAGATGGTACTTTGATAAGCTGCTGAAAATCTGCGCGCCCTATCCTTGGGGCTACTGTAGGGATGTTCACACGGAAATCAGGATACATCCGTCGCTGAAAAGCTTGGAGCAGTGCGAAACGATCTGCATGGGACAGGATAGAAATTTCAGCTAACAGTTGGCGCTATTTTTTTGTTGAACAGTACGTGTATGTACGTTGTAAACCCGACCACCTAAACTTCAGGGCTGCATTTCTCAGCAATCAATGGACCGATTAAGACAAATTATATCAATCGATTCCTTGAACTCTCCTCTTTCATATGAGGTTACGGTATTTGTTTCATCATTTGTTTGAAATAATACAGTTAAGAAGGTTTGGTGGTCCGGTTTGCCCCGTAGTACCCTACAATACATTACACAGTCAAACGTAATTATTGTTGCAGAGTGATGCTTTTATTTTTTAAATGTACAAGATCTGTCACAGATGGTGCCATAAATTATTTTGATTGTTTTGTACAGTACAATTAGTGCAGCGCGCCCCTTACATTACTTCTGGCATAACTCCTGTACGTATCCAAAGCAGCTTCATGTGGGATTTGGCGATACTCCAGATGAAACATCGGAGGGATTGTAAGAGCTAACAGATTCCGTATGAATCGAAGCTCTTGGGTCAATTTCCACGGCTGCTGCTTCTTCTTGTAGACGCGCCTTCTCTCTCAGACTTGCCAAATATCTGGACACTGGAGACAGCCTTCCTGCCTGCGATGGGCTCTCCATAATTCCCATCATGGAGCCTCTTGGCAACTGTATGGATTTGCGCAGCTCCATCGTGCTTTGAGATGCCGCCAGCTCATCTGCATTCTCTGGCAATAACTCTGAATGAACACTGGAGAATCGGTTAGAAGTGGATGTGCTGCTTGCGGATGATTTCCTTCGCTGGGCCAGGGACACAACACCATCGCTAGCCCTTCGCAGCACAGTGTTCTTGGAGTCGGTGCCTGCCGAGTGTACAGTGCTTGCAGTGCGCACACTTGCGGCAGGACTGCTACTTTTCTCACTTTCCAACTCTTCGACGACCATCTCAATTGCCGCAGTCTGGATGGTCGAGGCCAGAGATGTGGCTTCACTTTGCCTCTTCTCAGCAACAGCTGCTGCTGCATGTGCAAGGCCAATGGCATTGCTATTCTCATTCGTATCCGACGAATCTTGAAAATCGCTCGAGTAGCTCGACGCATTGCTGAGGGTGGTGTGTTTGGACAAAGTCAGCTGGTCTCTGGTCCCTTTCACCAACTCCTTCTCATGTTGCTGTATCACAACGCTGGCTTGCCTCGCCATCTGTGACAGTTTGCGTTGCTGCCGAGGCGACCGTCCATGGTCCGTGGATTGCAGGCGCTTTCTAATCGTCAATTGCGATGGAGAAACAGCAGGACTGTTTTCAGTTTGCGTCTTCATCTCGCCTTTTGGAACGTCAACTTGAACTGCTCGACTTCCCTGAGCTTTTCGGCGCGCTGTCACTTCATCCTCACAGCTAGTTGCAGCATCTTTTAACACCACTTTCTTGAGCCTTGGAGCTTCAACTCTTCTCTGCTGCTGGGCTTTTGGCTTTTTCGCAAGCGCGGGAGGCTTTTCGTGACTTTGAAGCTGAGTAAGCGCAACAAACTGATTCCTGAGCCAGCTGGTTCTGTTCAGTGCAAATCCTGGGTGTTTCTGGCCGTAGATGTGACTGTAAAAATTGCGGCTGTTTGTAGATGACCAATCATACTGACCCAGCAGTTGCTGACTGCCAGCTGATTTGGATGCTTTTGTTGAGTTAGTTTGCAATTGTTGTCTGATAAATCGTTCAACATCACTTTCCAATGACATCTGATGCAGCTTGGCATTCAGTGCATTCAGCAATGGGAATGAGCCCGTTTTGTCTCCATGAACATGTCCAGTTCTCTTCATCAGCCTTTCAAAAAGGGTGAGCATTTGGTCCAACTCAGCTGAAACTTGCATATTATTATCTGAAACGGCAGTTGCAAATCGCAAATCTGAGGTACTCGTGGTTGCATTTTTCAAAGATGGCATAGCTGGAGGAGATGTGGCAGCTGACTTATGCGATATGGCAGTGGTTTGAGCAGATGCTGATTTTTTCGACTTGAACATGCCAGGAGGTTTTTCCACACTCGTCGTTTGTACCTGTTCATATGACACCTCTGGCTTATGTGGGTAAGAATCAGCAACGGTCACATCTATTAGTTGACACCCCATCTCAAACAGCTTGAAAGAAACTCTCATCTCGGCACAAGAAGCTCCATTTGCCATCACTAAACGGACAATTCCAGAATCCTGTACCCATATGCCCGATTTTACAATTGTTTTGAGCTGTCGAAGGTTGACTTTTACGCTTGCAATGGTCACTGGCACGGCAGAATTGACCAGTGAAATGCACAATGAGCCGTTCTTCAGTAGTATTTCCTGAGACAATTGGTTTGCTTCCATGGAAAAATAACAACATTTGCTATAGGTCGGTTGCATTGGAGTGAAGGCAGTCAAATCGTGCACAAGGACAATGCTGGGAAAATGGAAGAGCTTGATGCAGAGACATGTGTCTTCATCGAAGTTCAAATGGAGGACCAGATTTTCAATGGACAGCTCAAAGCAGAATAATGCATGCATTATACTAAAGCTCATTAGAATTCACCAGCATTGTAGGGTATAAAAAAGTATGTGAGTATATATTTTCAGCCCATCAGCCGTTTGCAGGAAGATGTCGTGCGCAGGCGTATCTTGTAACTATGACAACCATTATCCAGTGAGCATTCACCATCATAATGAAATGACCATGAGATTCCGTAATTATTTATTTACCGGTGCATGGAGCGCAGCGCCGGTATTCACAACAGTCATACAGTATCAGAATAATTATTATTATCATTCGTACAATAACAACTGTGCTTTCAGGTTGTATATCTTTCTTGCGCATACGTACACGTACGTAGAGTTGTCCTGTGTGTTTGTCGGTCTGTCTGTGTGGTCATTCATTCATTTTGGTTCAGATTTGCGTCGCCCAGAAGCAGTTTTGAATGTGACGGAATTGGGCGAGACAGCGAAGATTGGAAGTGTTTGGAGGCGGAAGGCCGGCCGCCGGGTGACAGAAGGGACGACACAGCTCTCGACCCACCTCAAATCAATCTTTCTTTTCCACGCACATAATATTATCATATATGCAACGGTATAGGTAAAACAAGCCATGCGCGCAGATGGATACTTAATCGAAGCATGACCCATAATTTAGATTAGCCGGTCGATGTGATCATATGATCGGCGTCCCGAAGCGAACGCGTCCCGAAGCGAACGAAGGAAGACTACGGTACGTACGTACGTACGTACACGCGTTGCCTCGTCGTCTTCGTTTTTACTACGTACGTACATACACCGTAGTCTTCGTTCGCTTCGGGACGCCGATCACATCGACCGGCTAATCTAAATTATGGGTCATTGGTCGATACCTGGAAGACGCCTCTGGCTGCACAGCATTCCTGCACATCTCGATTGGAGGAGGCGCAGCGCATCATCTTCTCCAGATCCTCCAACGAACACTGACGACTGAGATAGGCGAATTGCAGCTAGACACAGGAGCAGGCATAGGCTTTTGTTCGTACTTGTTACATTTCGGGGGGGTGGGGGGGGGGGTGTTCCCCCTTGTGTTCTTCCCCCCGGGGGGGGGGGGGGGTGTTTTTTCCCCCCCTTTGGGAATTTCTCTGCGCTTGTTGTGTCTCGTGGGCGATTTATGGCATTTGTGACTGCATACATAGTGGGGGGGGGGGGGTGCTCTCCCTTTTCTGCTGCATTTCCTCTCTCACTTTCGAATGCATAGCCCCTTTGTACCTACATTTTCGATGCCACCCATCCCGCCTTGCTTCATCCCGTCTTGCCTATTTTGTTTGTGGGGCGGCCCGCCCCGGGCCCCGCCCCGCCCCTGGGGCCCCCCCCCTCCCTTTTCCCTTTGCCCGTTCCCCTGATTTCTCTATGTCTCTCCACGAATGCATAGCAGAGCAGAGCATGAATGCAATGCATGCACAATAAAGTAACGTGTAATATAAAGTAACGTGTAAAGTAACGTGTTTTAGTATTCATGTACATAACGTAATCTATGGTTTACGCACGATGGTTTTTTATCATTAACCACACCACAGACCACACCACATTCCCATGCATTACTTTGCACTGCATACTGCAATTAATCATTAATCATTAATTATTAATCATTAATCATTAATCATTAATCAATAATTATTAATCATTCTTAATTATTAATCATTAATCAAATAACCCATGAGTAAATTTTTAAAAGTAAAGTAAGAACTTTTCATTTTCAAAGTATGACTTTTCATTTAAGCCTTAGGCTTAGGCTTAGGCTAGCTATGGACTGTACTGTACTGCACTGCAACGATGGTTTCTAATCAACCACACCACATCCAACACAATATTGTTTGATCTGTTCGATGTTCATTTGATACTGCACGTAGGTATACCTGGACAACGTTAATGTCGAAACTGCAGACGCCGACACAAGATTGCTGCACGTCCTCTTCAATGCAGCATTTCATGACCCGTTGATTAGCCAAGCGTTTGCTGATGCACGGCTTGAATCCTGGAAGCTCACAGCTCCTCTTCTCCACCTTCAATACGTAAAAGGATTACGGACACGTGTGTGCAACGTACGCCGTACAAAACATACCTACCTGGGCCATTTGGTAGGTACATCGGTATATACAACATGCATGTGCATGAAGGGATATTCTTGTTGAAGTGGCCCACTATGGAATAAATCTACCGTATTTACCGGTGCATAGCCTCGGGCTATGGGGGCTATGCAAAAATTGAGAGGTTCTATGGGGCCATGCATGGGGGGGCTATGCATAGGGGGCAATGCACCTGTAAATAAGGTATGGTTAAAGCATATCGTCATTCCAAGGTGGCCGTCATACTGTAGTGTAGATGATCATTATGCTTGCCTCTTTTTGTTTGTGATGGTCTAAGTTAGACAGTTATTCAAATTTTAACACAAAGCTGCCCTTTGCCTTACATTCATGCATTACGTACATTTTCGATCGCCTGCACCTTGACCTTGTCAGGCACGTATTTGACCTTAGCCAGCTCGCTCAGGTAAGGAATTCGAGTAATTGTCCCGTAGCGAGGTCGAGGCCTCTTTCTCTTCGTTACTGGTCCCTGTTGCTGTTGAGACGGTGTCGTCAGCCGTGCTTCTGATTCTTCCGCCGTTTTATTGCTGAGATCTAGATGACGAGGCTTGATGGCAGCAAACTGCTTGTACAGACTCACACTCAGGCTGCCACCATCTCCAGAAGACTCTTGCGATCGTGGCGTTGTTAACGACGGCGAATAAATGTTGTAGGAGGAATAATAGGACGTGGATTGCGGACGTTGAGCTCTATCCTTTGTTTTCTCATACTGCGCGAATAATTCAGACGACGAAAGAATAGTCGTTGGAGAAAACGGATTTGATCGTACCGCTTGCGCCCGACGTTGACCGTCAAATTGTTGATGAGCCGCGTTGGTAGAATAAGCTGGCTGCTGTTGTTGCACGAAATCGTAACCGAATTCGTCACCTCTCAGGTTTCGCACCCCTCTCTGATCCAGTTGACTAGTGCGGATGACGAAAAACTCATCGCGCGGCATTAGGCCTCGCACGCCATTGAAGATCTTACGCGAAAAGGCGCGACGCTGTTGGAACATGATCAGTCGGTCCTTCGGAGTCAGGTATCGAACGCCGTTCCTACTGCTGGTTTGCGGTGAATGTCGAAACAGCTGCGGTGGTAATGCGTAAGCAGCTGTGTCCGCATGATTGTCCAAGGAATAGGGTACTATGGGGTAAACCCGGCCAAGGGAAAATCCGGCCACCTGAGTTTCATAGCTGCATATCTCAGCAACCAATGGACCGATTGAGACAAGTATGATATCAATCGATTCCTTGAACTCTCCTCTTTCAAATGAGCTATTTGGCTCATCATTTGCTGAAACATCAAGTTCACAGGAGCTTTGGTGGCCGAGTTTACACCCGATGACCGGGTTTACCCCACAGTACCCTAGTAAGCAAATTCCGACCTTTGCAGCGACTCATAATTATTCTTGTAAGTTAGTCGCGGTTTGGGATAGTGGGTGTTGATCACAGGCCTCGAAAACTCATACTGAATTTGTGGTTGACTAGAAGAAATTGACTCCGACCTGCTGTTGAAAATATCCTCTGTGTCACGATAATTATTTCTTTGCAGCTGAGGATGGGTGTTGATCACTGGCCTCGAAAACTCGTAATCGTGACACCACACTAATGATAAAGCCGTAGTCCCCTGTAAAGAGATTCACTTACGACTTCCAACGTAAGCCTATATCGATTCCTTGCTAATTGACATCATAACGCATTGGCTTGTGAGATTTCTAAGGCTTACGAAAAGGTAGAGGTTTGGTAGGTGATGGTAGGAGAATCGGCAAGCCTTCATTATGTCCACGAAAGACGTGCTAACTGATCCATACGGTATCCAATAATGGGGAGGATGTTCAAGAAATGTCTCAGTGGAAGCAAATGTAACATTCGTTCCATAACATTCCGTAGTGATTTTCTATGTACGTATTGAGTTGATGACCAATATTTCGACCGGATGATGGTCAAGGGAAAGGTGCGAGCGGGCCGTTAAAAACTGTCGCACAGTAATTTTCTCGATCAGTTCTTGTGTCGCCCGTTCCTGTACTGCACTGTAGTACTGTAATGATTCGTGTATAATTCCTTCTCGCGTATAAGTCCCCATCGTGTACGTACAATCATCACCCACCCCATGGAGCCACATTATACGAGTATGGTGATTTTTTGACAACGCCAAGGGGTTATACACGGATCAATACAGTACGTTCGCGCTGCGAATACCGACGGCGAACGCAAGACTGATGAAAACGTGTCGCTATCTGTGAAAATTTCAGATCTATTCCGACAACTTATCCGATTTGCACATCGCTCAGTCTCGCTGCAAGGCAGGGTCTGTTTATGTTTGTTTGCGTGCTGCACTGCGGGCCGTAATGGCAGGAGAAAAGAACGAAAAACGCCGCAGGCCCAAACCCGAAACGAAACGACACAGGACAGCGACCGACCAACGACCACGCACTGGCCGTATTCGGGCCTTTATGTGCACCTAACCTGCTCAGGTACATATGTACGTATGTATTGACCCACGGCGGTACTACGTACGCGACCACCGTTACGAAGGTACGTAACGTACGTACATACATAGGCTGCGTTCGTACAAGCGCGGGCGCGATTCGCGCGCATGAAAAGACGTCAAAGAGGAGTGAGAAAAAGCCAGTTGCCGACAAAAACGACATCGATGGACGACGACTGGACTGACGGACTCGTCGGGTCGTTTTCCGGGCATTTTCTCGTCACTTTTTCTTTCCTCGAAGGCACTCCTACGCGCTGGGACGGGACCCTTTTCAACTGAAAAGAGTAAAACATGATCAAACACTACAGCACAAATGGAGAAACTGCCACTGGCTAGAGCGCCATACTTATATAATAAAAATGCGCACACAAACATCGGCCACTAACACATCCCGACGCGACGCCATGATGGAAGTTTGGATGCAATCGGAACGGGGAGAAAATCGTCCGCGATCCGCCATAGGGTAAAAATACGTTTTTTGTTAAGTCGCAACCTAAATTGATGATGACAAAAAGTCTGACTTTTTCGGTGAAGAGTTGGTTGTGCGTCCTGCGGTGATCATGCAAAAAAGAAGACGAACGAAGCGCGTATTCATTCAGCCCAACGTCCACGCGTATTCTGCACGCATGACCAAGACAACTTGATTCGATCATCCAGTCGAATTGATCTGGACAGTTTCCTTTCCATCTCCTTTCTTCCGTTACGTTGAATCAATTTCAGTACATGAAATTTTTGCATAAAGTATGGGTAGGCAGGCATACCCACCCAGGCATACTGTTTTTATGCAAACTCTACATACAGCCGATATCATGTCACATTGATCGACTTTTCATTTCTTGAAATTGATTGAACAATTCAATAAATTCAACATAATGTCGTCCGTCTAAATCTATACTTCCATCGAGTAGGCAGGCAAGAACTTCAAAGTACGTACAGCACAGCCGCTGTTGTATCAATGAAAGCAAGCCAATGAAAAGGAAAATGGCGAAGGACGAAGTGAACAGTGAACAAGCGGAACATACGACACTGCATACAGCTGAACTTTGTACTTAGGCTTAGGCTTAGGCTTAGGCTCTACGTATGCACAAAACATAGGAACGTCAAACTACGTACAGTTAGGCTGTTAGGCTTACGCTTAGGCTTAGGCTACGTATGCACAAAAGATAGGAACTTCAAAGTACGTAACGTACAGCTGTTGTTGTATGAATGAAAGCAAGCCAATGAAAAGGAAAATGGCGAAGGACGCTCACAAGTGAACAGTGAACAAGCAGAACATACGCCACTGCATACAGTTGAATTTTGTATTTAGGCTTAGGCTTAGGCTTAGGCTCTACGTATGCACAAAAGATAGGAACTTCAAAGTACGTACAGTACAGCTGCTGTTGTATGAATGAAACCAAGCCAAATGAAAAGAAAAATAGGCTTAGGCTTAGGCTCTACGTATGCACAAAAGATAGGAAGGCAGGCACTACCTACCTAATGCATATGCATGAATGCAAAGTAATTATTGCACTTGTCAGTCATGTCAACAGCAAAAATGTCATGTCAACAGCAAAAACAACTTACTTTGGTTGGCAATATTTTAGCGCGACCTTCCGGTTACGAAAAGCAATTCAAGGCAATGCACTGCAGCATGTCATTGCCTTTTTACAACCGCTCACATCCTCTGCAAATGTTGCACGCTATTGTAATACTTGACCGCGCTACTTGAAAATTTTTTTACCCTAGCTCAACAGAGACGGAGTGACTAATTTGACATGTACCTCTAGTCATGGACAGCTAAATTAACAAATCCTTCAATATGGACCCGTCATTTTGCGCATAACATCAAACGGCCAGACCAGGTGCGGCTTAGATTCCGTTCTTCAACACGCGAAGCATAGGACGGAAATCGAAAAGTTATAAAAATCTCAAAAATTTTACACCAGAGGTCGGGTTTTTTGCAGGTCTGCTCACGAAGAAGGAGTTGCACTTTCTTGTCAAGTGAATTTTCTTCAGATTTATTGCTAACTAGCAGCCAGAATTGACATACAATCACTGTATTTGTCGCTTTCACTGGTAGAGTACAGCAATCAAAAGCATCAGATGAGGGGAAAGTGATTCAATCTTTTCCCTTATTTACTTGTGGGCTTCCAAATGAAGAAATTGCAAGAAAGATGTCATGAAACCTTCTTCCACATACACAATTGCAGCAATAGTAGAACATCCATGTGTAGGGCAGTACATATATACATAAACCTCCATCTTTTTTGTTTTCACCTACCGATTTGATGAAAGTGTTGTCTCATCAATTGATCTACTATTTCTACTTTGCCTACTCAATGTCTTGCTGGTGATCACCCTTCGTTTCTGGCCTGTACTCAGTATCAGTACTTTCCTTCCAGTGCTTTCAATTAGTATGGAACTCTGTATCTGCTATGAAATGCCAAGAAAACTTGTGTTCACGTCCTAGGTACTCCATCATGCATATCATTACTTTTTGTTGGACAAAACCCGACAATATGGTGCGAAATGGAACTAAAACTTGATGCTCAGTATGCTGCTGCGTGCAAACTAAGCCGCACCTAGTCTAGGCGTCATAAAAGTGTCGTGTCCATAAGCGTGGTTTAGTAACATTCAGCGGTCCATGCTCTAGTTGAGGCTATAAAATAATATAGAAGTGCCTGCATTGACTCATCGAATCGAAGGAAAAAGAGGTAAAAAGAGAGGTATGTCGTATGAAATGAAATGAAACAAGCTGAGGAGAGGAGAGAAAAAGCTGCATTTTTGCCTGAAAGAGAGCAAAACGATGGATGGTTACATGAACATTGATCAACAAGCGCCCACAGGCACATTCTGGAAGCAGAATCTATTCTTGCTGCAAGAGAAAACACCGAAACCCCTGAAAGTTCCGTGTAGTTGCTCTGCTGGTACTGCCTCTCAAGACAATAACAGTAGGCGAGGCTACGGGTCTGAATTTCACGGTTATTTGAGTAAGGAAGAGACTGAAAGATGCCTAACAAAGGCTGGAGAGGGCGCGTATTTGGTGCGGCAAAGTCAACGGGGTCCGGAGAGTTACACGCTCTGCATGTATTTCAACGGCACAGTACTCAACTATAAGCTCTTCTATGATGAGAACAGTCAGACTCATTACGTAGGGGAGAAACATTTTGAGTCGGTTGAAGATTTGGTGTACGATGGCCTTATCTCCATGTACGTGGAACTGCATGCTGCAGATTATGTCAGGTACGTCAAGGTGCAGTTAGGGTACTGTGGGGTAAACCCGGACACCATGAGACCGATTGAGGTAAGTATTCTACCAATCGATTCCTTGAACTCTCCTCTTTCAAATGAGCTACCATGTTCATCATTTGCTAAGTGGCAAGTGCAGAAAAGCTTTGGTTTCCGGGTTTACCCCGCAGGACCCTATCTTTGTGCTGCATTTTCAATCTGTATACATTCATTATCGGTGTACATTCATTATCACTGGACTATGTACAGTGAACGTATACATCAAGTATTTGTATGTTACGTGCTGTACGTACACTGTCTTGTGGCGTGAGTTTATTTATGTTTTGCGCTGCGAGGTAGCGGGGTAATTCGGGCCAACCTCGCTACCTTTACCCGCACTGCTATGATTATGTACATTACATATGATTGTAGGTTTAGGGTACTGCGGGGTAAACTGGACACAGGAAAGTACGGTAGACGCAGCTACTTTGGTATAGTATGGTGCGCTTTTCTCCATTGCAGATTACTATACCCCCACGGTACCATGGATTATGGCTTTTGATGTTGTTTTTTTTTACAGGAAGATGACAGATGAAGCGATCTATGAAGAGAGTCCGTATCGGGATTTTCAGAAGCAGCAACGCAGAAAGGTGGCGCAGACCAGAGCGTCGCAGCCTTCAAGCACGTCTATTCCCCTTACTAATGCAGGAGCTGCTGTATATGAGATGACAGAGCAGAAGATAGCTCACAAGTAATGTGGGATAAATCCGGCCATGGGGGTAAAACTCGGTCACCTAGTACTGAAGGCCGTTCGTTCTACGTTGGTGACCGGGTTTGCTCCACCAATAAAATCGGCCGGTTTTACCCCTTGATACCCTGTTATGTAGATTTCGATCTCGTAGTGCCATATAAGTAGGGTATGTGGGGGTAAACCCGACCATCTGAAAATCTGGTCACCTAAGCTTCAGGGTTCCATGTCTCAGTAACTAATGAACCGATTGAGATAAGTTTTAAGTAGGTATATCAATCGATTCCTTGAACTCCGAAGCCTTTCGGTGGCCGGTACCCATGGCCAAGGAAGGAAAAGAAGGGAAGGGAGGCGGGAGGTGGGGTCTTCGTAAGAAGGCATCTCCAGGGGTACATGGCCTTGCGCAGTGCGTGCTCTAGGCGTTCATGTACCGTATTTTTGGGTGTATAGCCCCGTAGGTTAGGTACCTTCCAGTACATGGGGGTTATACACCAGGGGGATATACAAAGGACAAAATTTATGTTTGGCCAATGGGGGGTTATACACTAGGGGGATATACAATGGGTGGGGATATACATAGGACAAAATTTATGTTTTTGAGAGGTGTGTAGAGGCATGTTTTTGAGGTTAAAAGTATGTGTTTTAGGGCATATTCGCGGTTAAAACAGTGTAGGAAAATCTGCATTTTTACCTACTATCAGCTGCAAAAGTACTATTTGTATTCAATGCAAATGCGCGTTTGTACGTATGTGCTGTGTGCGTGTCCGCGAGCAAGAGTGGCGCCGCGTCTCCTTCGCTCCGTTGTACGATTACGTACATATAAAAGGGGGGAGCGGAGGGCGAGAGCTCACTTCTCGTTCGTTCTTTCTTTCGTCTCAGTTCGACACGCTGAACGTCTGCCCTTCGTCCTTGAGAAGACAGCAGAAGACCGTCTATCATCACAGCTGCAGTGAGAGCATTAGTGCCGAGAGGGCGAGGCAAGGCTTGAGCCGTGACCTTACCTTCTGTGCACTGGCCTGTTCTCCTCAGTTGCTGCTGCCTTCATCGAGCTGCTTGCTTGCTTTATTTATTGCTGCCCTTCTTTTTATGCTAGCGTGTGTACGTACCGTCTACTAACAGCTATTGTATTTATCGTCGTATCTACAAGAAGGAGATAAACTTTTACCTGCGTACGGAAGGCCGACAGTGCAGTAGAGACTCTGTATGCCCTGCGAAGTACCAGCATCCGTGTCCACTCAAGTAGCCTGTGTCTGAAGAGGAGAAGGAGCTGCTACGCCTAGGAGTTGCCCAAGTCTCGCCCCGAACTTGGTCGTTAGGATAGCCTGAGCTGCTCGGGATATCTTGTGAGGGTTTGCCGCCGGCAAGGATCGTTGCGACTGCCTAGTCTTCTGACTTGCCACTCGCTTCGTACCCCCAAGGCGCCTACGAAGAGTGGACGGGTCATTGCAACAGGATTCTCAGGCCCTCTGCAGTGCGTCCGTAAGGTTCCGGCAGGCAGCCGTGAGTTACCCTGGACCCGGAACCCTACACTTGGAGGTCCCGGCGAGATGACAGGCAATTCTTTCGGAGCCCTCTCCAGAAACTCAACACGGTGAAAGTGTGCAACACGATGGCTGACCCAGCAGCTGGCAAAGAAACAAGTTCTTCTGCTACCTGCCCGCCAGGCCACGCAGAGGAAAGTGAATTGACTTCTTTGCTATCAACATCTCACCTACTCATCCATCATCTGTCCCAGCTAACTGCTAACACTTCCCCCAACATTTCTACAGCAGCAGCAGCCGAATTGTCAGCAAACTCTGAGGACGTCAACCCAGTGCTTGCAGGGTTGGGTGAGTCGACCCAGCTCTCAGCTTTGCACCCAGGTGATGGCACTGCCGAACTCACTACGTACTATTCCTTTTCGACCAGTCTGCAGCAATCTTCATCGGCATCTCAGCTGCAGTCTCCACTGCTATCTACGCTACCTCTGCGTATTTCGCCATCATCGGTTGCGTCGTCCGCTACTTCTGCCTACCACTCTGCTACCAGTGATGGAAGATCCAGTGCGTCCAGTGACGGAGCTGCACAGAAAGGAAGCGTGTCTACTTCCTCCACCGTCTCCCAGCCGGAGCTGTCTTCTGAAGTGATGCACCAGTTGGTACCTGTGCTGACTCAGCTGACTGTGAGGATGCAGCAGTTTCTGCATGCGTTCGAACAGCCAGTTGACAAAGCGCGGTTACCAACACCGCAGTGCGTCCCAGCTGTTCTAGTGACAGCTGGTTCATCAGCCGAAGCTGTGGGTGGTGTGGGGAGCAATCCTACACGGCCGCCTACAACTCCGGAACCTGATGAGATTCAGGAGCCAGGTGTGAGACGGCCATCAATATCTGGCCCAGCTTCCTTTTTGGCTACTCCTGGCCACTCGATCAGGCAGCCTCTGACATCGACTCAGGACAGTGAAGCAGTTCAGCAACAATTCGCTGTTTCAATCCAGACCCCGGACTCTGCTTCCCCACCAGCAGCCGCAGCTGCTAAAGCACACGAGCTACTTCCCGAAGAAGAGCTACGAGCCGTCGCTGCAGCAGTGGGCGCCAGTCCCACCCGTGCCAGTGTCTACTACCCATTGACGCCAGCTGAGAAAGCTAGCTTCCAGCAGATCAGCACTTATCTCGGTCGACCGTGGGATGTCCGTTGCTTGTACGTACGTTTCTTGTATGAGCAAACGAGCGTCCCTAGGTCACTCATCTTAGACCAGGGTGATGGTAAGGTCCTCTCCTTCACGTTTGTGGTGGAGAACGTGGCCGACCATCCTAGCCCTCAAGACATCTTGCGTCATCTGGCCACAGTGGAGAACGGTGTCGCCCAGCTGCATATCGACTATTCCCGCAAGGTGCGAGACATGCTGATTGTCATCTACGTTCTCGCCGGATTGCCAGTGGAGCTGC
>JASAMW010002571.1:0-12281 GCA_030247985.1 Epsilonema sp. ZAB3_2 | reverse complement strand
GAGAATTGGCTATAAAACGATAGAACTGCGCAGTTTGCAGCGCTCGTGAATGCGCAGTTTGCATGTATATTTGCAGAATGGGAGTACGAGAAGCATGGACAGAAATCCGCATTTGTCTTTCTATTTTACGCAAGACGACTAGAGTTTCATCATAGCGAACTCTCTTGGCCAGACTAAACACCACAGAGTAATGGCCCATTCACATCGAGGAGACATACGCCGGGCGTACGCTCGGCGTGTCCATGGTCCACGGGCGTACGCCGAGCGCATTTCCTTCCAATGTGAATGAGCCATAGATAAAATCATGGCATGCACTGCTGCATTTATCTGAGAACCAAACACAGCTAATACCTTTTCAGTATTTCCGTCAGTTCTCTCTTGCAATGAGCCTTCTTCGCAGTTGAGTAGCGTCTAATCACAGCTTCGATCAAGCATCCGTCTTGTACGCGTGAAGGTGAAACGTCCACGTGATCACCACTTTTGCCACCCAAACCAACGGTCTGCAACAGAAACACACGGAAATATGTGAACCAAGCACACGTGTCATGTGCTGTGCCTTGGCTGCACTCAATATGGGGACACGTAATGAGCATGACACATACAAACTGCACGTCACATCAGGCTAAACGGCAAGCTATGATAAATAAACCATAAGAACTTACTGAGATCCAGTACAAGAGAGCCTTTTGTTTTCCTTCATTCATCCTCGGTTGGTTACTGAGCAGTCAAACGTCAACCGGAAGTTCTTCCTCTTTCGAAATTATTTCTCCTTCATTCCTCCTGTTCCTGTTTGTTCAGCTCCTGTTTTGTTTGTTTCCTGTGTTGTCCAGTCAGTTCGTTATGTACGCAAACGCAACCTTGTACGTACGTACGTTATTGAGAAAATTTGAAGACGCGCCGCGCCGTTCTTTTATTACGAAAAGTCCGGGTCCCGCACCGATATTGCCTGAACAAAAAATATACGGTATCAAGGGGTGACAGACTCACACATAATATAGCCACTACCTCTTTGTACCGTTTGTTCAATGTAGGCTTTTGTCACCGTCGGGAGTGGTTGATTTATTTATTTTTTCTTCAGTTTTCTTACCCTGCAATGTCGTCTGAGAAGGGTGTTTGTGCGTATTGTCGGACGTCGTTGAAGGAAGATGCGATCGTGGCGCTGGGGCGATTGTGGCACGTGGATCACTTCTTGTGCTCGGAATGCAAAGAACCTCTCGTCCGGAAGTTCGTAGAAGCGGAAGATGGCAACCCCTTTTGTGTGGCTTGTTACGAGGAGAAAGTTAGCCCCAAATGCGCCGGTAATCATGTCATGTCATTCACATTAGAAGGGGGGATGTATCCTCAGCGTATGTTTGAGCTAAAGTGGGTATCGGTTTAGGTCTGTTTGTTACCATTCACTTACTTGCTGCTGTAGAGTTTAGTACAGTCCAATACTAGCACTATAGGTTCATTCTCTCTTGCTCTTTGCAGCCTGTTCACGAGCAATTCACCAGGAAACTTTGGAGGTGCAGGAGAAGCACTGGCATCTGCACTGTTTCGTGTGCGCCTGGTGTGAGAAGCCGTTTCCGGATTTGAAGTACTACAGTTTCGATGAAAAACCCTATCATTTGCACTGCTACTGGGAACTGCGACTGCATGAACATCTGGACGCTATGGTATCGCAGCAGGGCAGGGAAGCAGCAGATCCAAGGCAGAACTGATGAGAAATCGTGGCCGTGATGACGTTTCGTTTCTGTTTTGGCTTTTTTATGGCTGTCGTAACCTTTACATACGTATGTTTTTTACGAGTACCAATTATGGGACCCTTGCGAGTACGTATTTGAAATACCATATGTACGTAAACGAAGTACGAACAACGAACGCGTGTATACTACAATACGTTTACACTACACACACAACATTACGTACGTTTTGCAATGCTGCATAATTCCAATCTGAGCCGTGGGAGTCGGCGGTCGACACAAACGAATCCAACCGGATGCGGAAATGGAAAAAAGCGCGCAGCGGAAGCGGAAATGTTCCATTTTGACGAGCTATCAGTCACCCAAAGACGCAGACAGGCGCCACTGTCAAGTATTTTTTCGGGACGGCTGGCTGGTCGGTTTTCGCAGGGTCTTTTTTTCGCAGGATGAGCAACGCGACGGAGGCATCGAATCTGAAGCCGGGCGATTCGGTGAAGGGCCGCTACTCGATCATCAAGAAGCTGGGCGAAGGTGGTTTTGGGGCCGTGTACATGGTAGAAGACATGAACAGCAGGCGCGACAAGTACGCCATGAAGGTGGAAGCGGTGCGGGAACCGAATCAAGTCCTCAAGATGGAGGTAAAGCTACGTATTCACTGTATGTGGCTGAATGTTTTGAGACAATCTGACCGTCTTAACCCCCTCCGTAATCTCAGATGGCCGCCTTGACCGTGGCCACCCCACGGCTATGGGCAGCCAAGGCCGCAGGGTGGCTGCAAGGGGTGTATGCGGCCAGGCGGCCATATGGGATAAACTTCTGTTCCCTTGAGCAAGATTACTGTAGGCCTTACGTTATAGATGTTTTTGGAGTTTACTCGAATTTTTCTTTCGTCCACAGGTGGACGTGTTGAGGAAGTTGGCGAACAGCGGAGCGCGGCACGCTTGCAAGATCCAGGACAAGGGCCGCAACTACCTCTTCAACTACGTCATCATGACTTTGGTGGGGCAGAGCCTGGGCGACATTCGCAAGGCCTGCGACGGCTGCAAACTGTCCATGTCGTCCGCGCTGCGCGTCGGCATTCAGTGTTTGGAGGCGATAGAGGAGCTGCACAAGATCGAATTCCTGCATCGGGACATTAAAGGCGAGCGACCTCCCACAGAAAAATCAAAACAATGGGGTATCGATCAGGTATTCGAAATCAGAATATTGACAGATAATCCGTCAAAAAATACAACTTTCAAAGAAACACGACCGTGCCGAAAAATTTTGATCCTTTGATTTTGAAAATTAACTTTTTTCATGCGGGATTAATTACTCAATTTTGCACTTTCAAATCAATCGATTTACCATTTTTTGATAATACTATGTCTTTGACGGGGAGATCTCGCCTTTACGCCGGGCAACTACGCAATCGGACGCGAAGAGATCATGGAGCACCGGATCGTCTACATACTCGACTTCGGTCTGGCCCGCCGATTCACCAACGCCAAGGGCGAGCTGCGAACGCCGCGCAACACGGCCGGATTCAGAGGCACCGTGCGCTACGCCCCGCTCGTGTGCCACGACAGTCAGGAGCAGTCGCGCAAAGACGATCTGGAGTCCTGGCTGTACCAGCAGGTGGAGTTGAGCACCGGCAGTCTGCCCTGGTCCCACATCGGCAACAAGGAAGCCGTAGGCCGGATCAAAAAGCGATGTCGCAACAGCGGAGAACTGTTCGTGAAACTGCCGCAGAAGTACCAGAAGATCCTCAGCTACCTCGACTCCCTGGCCTACTGGGACATTCCGGACTACAAATTCAGTAAGTCAAGCCGCCTTTTTGGTCCGTTCACATGTCGGAGACATGCGCGCTTTTTGGCGTACGCTCGGCGTATCCGTGTCCATGGCTCGACACACTCAAGGGCATCGGGGATCAAGTAGGGTTCTTTGTTTCTTTTTACAGTCTACGACTTGATGGGTCAAATGATGAAGGAGGCAAGAGCGAAGGACGCGGACCCCTTTGACTGGGAGAAGGGCGGCAAAGCGAGGGGACGAACGCAAAGGCTGCCGCCGCCCATCTTCAACCCGCACAAGGATGATCCCGTCGTCAATTTTTGATTCGTCGCCCATTTTTTGGTTTTTTGCGCCCCTACTAACCTCTAGGAACCACCTTCTCCACCATACTGACTTGTGAATAAAGTGATACTAACTGATCGTAGCCAATGCACCCAGCTTCATCTTCAAATAAAGTAGTTTCAAGAATTTACAGCGAAATTCAGGCTGCGAATTTCAGCCACAGCGTTTCAGCTGGAGATGCTCTCGTCGTGATACGAACTGCAAATCTTGTACACACTTCTAAAACATTTTGCAATTTGTCGGAGCAGCTGGTCACGTACTCCTCGAATGCACGCTCCGCTTCTACCTCGGAGCAGGCGGGCGGCGAAAATGGGGAGGGCGCGCAGAGCGCGTACTCGAGGAGTACGTGACAGGACGACAAAGGAGAAAGAAGAAGAAAGAAAAAACAGGAACAGGAGGAGAGGAAGTGAATAAAAGATAAAAGTGATGATGGAACGTCAGCATTTCTTGGCGGAGCTTGTCAGGCAAGAGTTTGGTTCCTATGGTGCTGATCCGTGGCCCGATGACGCTCAATTATTTGAACCGAATGAAAGTAGGTAGGCTACAGTGTTTATATGTACAAAACATACTGTGTCGTGGTGTACGTACGTATTGTATTATTATTGTATTGTATTGTATTGTATTGTATTGTACTACAACTGTACTTGTGGCGTATGTACCTACATTTTTTTTTGTTTGTGGGTATGTACAAACTTGTAGTGCTGGTGTTTATTTTCAGACGAGCAAGCTTTGCTGTACGAATTCGCGGAATGTCTAAGCGTGCGAGCCTTGTTTATGATGTGCAAGCTCCCTTTCACTGTACAAATGCGTTCGAACACAGTGGATATGTCCCCTTCTGGCGAAGTTCCGTTACTGAAAGCTGGTGATTATTGCGTCTCTAGCTTCAATACCATACAGTCGTTTTTGGAAAGAAAAGTGAGAAGTTTACGTTGCGCATTACATGGTGTGACGTGCCGCATTCCGTATGGCGATAGCCGGGTCCCGAAAAGGGGGGGGGGAAGAGATGGGACCGAACGGGAATCGAACCCGCTGCCCTCGGACACAACTGTGGACTTAGGCACCCCACCAGGTGCCGGTCCGGGGACATTTGGCAATCTCGCCGTACATACCTAGCTTACGTACACTACTGGCCTCGGACGCTATTGCCATACGTACGCAGTACGTTACAATAGGAAGAGAAAGGGGTATTGGTATAGTAGGCCTACATACTTGCAGTGTACGTATTTGCATCGTTGAATAGTATACATACATGCTGTAATGTACGTATGTACTACTGTATCGCACTTTGGGGAAAATCTAGGCAAGCGTAATGGATGGCCAGCTTAAAAATGCGCGATTTTTGCAGGGCTTGTCTTTATCTGATGCTCTGGATGAAGTGGAGCGTGGTGATATGATGGCTGCGATCAGCTTGGTGCATACGAATTTGAAAAATGCAGAGGTTTGGCCGAATTTTTCTCGTTGGTCCTTGATGTCTCTATGTGTGTGTGTACAGATAAGGCGTCGGCCTAGAGTCAGTTGGGGGTATGTATACACACACCCCACCCACACCCTCACATAAGCCTTGCTCCCATATTCTGAAAAACCTACATACATTAGCCAAAGCTCACAGCTAATTTACATTCCAAATTAACCCATGCTGAATATGGCCCTCACAGCAACTACCATATGAGCACTGGTGAGCACTGAAAAACAGCGCCAGTATATAAGGTGGTCACATATGAGCACTGGTGCGGCTCTGTTCTGCACAAAACAGCAGTTACTGTGAGGGCTGCATAGCATGCCGATGTATGATGTTTGTTGTACATGTAATACCGTGCCGATGTTTGTACAGATGTACGCTTGCTGGTGTCACGAGGAAGTAGCGAGAGATGTGACGTTAAGACGAGTGGCGTCCGCCTACTCTTGGCCGCTTAGCTGGCTGCTGCCTCGACTCAAGCGACGCCAGATTGCACAGCGGTTGACGGACTGCGGTTGGGCGCAGAAATCTCTGGACCAGGTAGGGTACTGTGGGGTAAACCCGACCACCTAAGCGCCCTTGAACTTGCTGCTTCGGATAATGATGAACCAAATGGCTCATTTGAAAGAGGCGAGTTCAAGGAATCTATTGATATCATACTTGTCTTAGTCGGTTCAATAGTGCGCTACACACGAGGTGAGTAAACTCACGGTGAATTCCCCGTAGGTATGTGCTGAAGCACAGGGATGCCGGTGAATTCACCGAGAGTTGAAACTCACCACGTGTGAACACGTGAGAAAAATTTTTGCGTTTGGGAGCAAGTGAGAATGCTCTACACGAAAAATGAAACTCGAAGTTCAAACTCACCGTGAATTCACCGTGAGTTTACTCACCACGTGTGTAGCGCGCTAATGGTTGCTGAGATATGCAGCCCTAAAAATTTAGGTGGCCGGATTTTCCCAGCAGTTTGCATTCTCTCGGACGAAGTACACGTCGCCGTTTCTGAATATGCATGTTGCATTTTTGTACCAGGTGCTTCAAATTGTGTCCAGGACGTGCCAAGCTTTATCTGAGAAATTGGCGGACAAGGATTTCTTCTGCTTTGATGACAGGTAACGTAAGTATGTACATGTACTGACACCTGCTATGCATGCTGTAACGTACTGCGTACGTATGGCAATTGACGAGTTTAGCCATCTGTCCTTGGACCGGCACGTGGTAATGTTCCTAAAAGTCCACAGCTGTGATCGAGGGTAACGGGATCGATTCCCGTCCGGTCTGATTTCCCCCCCCCCCCCCTTTGAGGCCCGGCTATCGCCATACAGAACGCTTCACGTGTCACAATACTGGAATAGTGATGGATACTTGCAGACCGACAGAGTTAGATGCGCTGGTGTTTGGCCATTTGTTCACCATAGTGACTACTGAACTGCCAGATCTGGACTTCGCTAGTGTGGTGAAGAGCCACAAGAATCTGATTGAATTCTGCCAAAGGGTGGAAAGGGAATACTTTACTGCCAGTGCCCGAAGAAACAGATAGCTCTCAGTAGGGGTTTTCGTGATGCATAGGCCTACCGATTCTGTGAATTTATTCGTTTGCAATTGCGTCCGCTGACTGCTATCAATCATGTTTCTTTTTTACCAATTGCCGAACATGAAGAAAATGACGATGATGAGAATAGAAAAAGCACCAGGGGTTTTACCTCATGATGTGAATGTGAATGGGTAGGTACATGTACAATACGTCTAGAGGTACAAGTGTCCATAAATCGAATCCTACAAATGGTGAGACTTAACTCACACTCACACAGTCCGTATACTCGTACGTGGTACCATGCAACACTAACTAACAACAGTTCACATGGTGTACGTGATCAAGTGTCAATCTCAGTTCCAGCTGTGCATGTACTGTACACATGGCCCATTCACATTGGAAACATGCGCTGAGCTTTACGATCGGCATGTCCATGGTTCGACGCACGCAATAGCATGGACAGTCATGGATGCGCCGGGGCGTACGCCGAACGCATTTTCCAATGTGAACGACCTTTTATGAGGCGCAGAGCTTCGATTGCTGGCAATATGGGTTGGTAGGCGGTGCTGAAGTAAGGGTGGTAGAAGCACTGTACGATCCCGTAGCTGTACTATTGTCATCTGCCGTTTCCTCTTCCACAGCAGATGTGGAACTACAACTGTTCCTGTGCTTGGTGCTGCCAGCTGCTTTCCATCGATGGAAAAAGACGAGAATAGCCAAAGCAGCCAAGGAAGCGGAGAGAATGAAAATGATCAGCAGGACACTGGAGAGTAGGGCGAACAGAGGCTTGCGCAGGCAAATCTGCCATCGCTGCTTAATCCGCAGTCGAGTTCGACCCTCCAGCGTTGCGCTGGATGACTTTGTCTGGTTTTCAGAACCGTGATAATGCTCAGTCTTGTACAAAGTGATTAGCTTTCTTGGATTCTTGCCATCTAAAAATCAGGACGGATGAAAGGCCAAAGGTCAGTAATGGGCAATGGTCTGATTTTAATCAAGGACTGTGGTAAAGTGGACCACCAAGCTTTTCTTGTCGCTGTCCAGCGCTTGTGGCCAAAAGTAGGCGCCCCATGGTTCATAATTCATTCCAGTATAGCAGTAGAAGTCACTCAGCAAAACTGAGAAAAAGCTTGGTGTTCCCACTTTTTTACCCGACCTTGTTTCCGTCATATTGTCGTGACATTGCTACTCAAAGTCAAAACGAAGAGCCATACTGTACCATAATGATTTTTGGCAGCAGTGGACAAAGAAGAACTTTACCCGTAATTGTTTCAAGCCTGGCTTGTTGTAACTGATGACCGCGATTGTAAGCATCCAGAACTGTCAAACGTTGCTCCAATAGTTCGTCATCAAGGCCAGGAGCGATGGGTGTGAAAAGAAGGTTTGAATTCACACCTCTTTTCGCACGTCTTCCACATTCGTCCTGAAACAGTTCAGGTGCACAAAACTAACAAATAACGACTGAATCTAAAGGGCCTAAAATATAAGGTCAAATAAGGTCATTTGTGGTCGTTTGCAGGCGTCCCAGGAAAATGTATCGAAAATTCGATCCGACTGTACTTTTCATCAAAAGAGACATCTCTTTTATTTGATGTTTTACACCATTCACTTTACGTACGTACTGAATACGTAGGGCAGACGCGTACAGATACCGAGATGATACCCACTTCTGGAATATTGGAGCAAATATCGCGTTCCGTTCCAAAGCCACGAATGCAGACGGCGACAGAGCACTTGAACCACATGTCCCGAATATCCGCGAACTTAAAAGCGTGAGCGCTGGCGTAAGCCTTGTGACCGTCCGAGCTGTAGCTAATGGGCCCCATGGTTGCCGCGTCCATTGTGCAACCATCCGTCACAATACGCACCTGACGTCCAGTCTTGGACTCGGCCGAACATTCACGAATTCGGATCCCGTATATTTCTGGAAATACAAATGTACAGTTACGTTGCCCTGTGTTGTACTTTGTGCAAAATTGAGCAACGGTCAGGGATTTCATGTGCTCATTCGCTCGCTATGTACTTGTACAATAGATGATGCCCTGGGTGGTCGCGAGATGGTCCCGGGTTATGAGAGGCTGAAACATCAAGGTCACAAGTTCACCCAGAGCCAGCCGACGAATTATTTTCCTTAGGGGAACAGCCTGGGTGAACTTGTGACTTTGATCTTTGGCTGTCACCACCGGGTGCCACCTCGTGTCGCGACCATCCATTACATACAACGCAAGTGGCGAATAGTACCTGATGGCTTGGGCAAATGCCAGATGAACATAAGCTGATCGCCAACGCTGACTGTGCTCGCTGGCTGCAGCCCCTCGTCCGGTACGCCACCTGGCACTATTTTGAAATGCACATTGGGCATCACCGCTGTGTTGCTAATCGTGTCAGAGGTGATGAAGTGCCTGAAATGATTATGTGTCTGCTTGCACCTACCATAGTATGTACGCAACTGTACGCATGCGTAGATCTGCTGTCTCTAGTAAGGAAAACACGATCTGCGATGATTTTTCAAGGATTTGTACGAAATACCTAGCCTATGTACATATGCAATAGTTTTAACCCTAGTTGAAATCCTGTGTCCACTGTGACGTCTCTCTGCTTGAAAATGCAGTGAACGGCGAATGCTCGATCGCCCATCGTGACGAACATTGGATGAAAGCTGAAGACGAACACGCCGAAAATCTCCAATTCTCTCGAAGCCGGCTGAAAGCAACATCCATTGGTTAGGAAGGAGGACCTCATCACTGAAAGCCTACCTGTCAATTCTACGTATTGCGAATAGTAGGTTTAGGCAAGGCTT
This sequence comes from Epsilonema sp. ZAB3_2, assembly GCA_030247985.1. Taxonomy (NCBI): domain Eukaryota; kingdom Metazoa; phylum Nematoda; class Chromadorea; order Desmodorida; family Epsilonematidae; genus Epsilonema; species Epsilonema sp. ZAB3_2. Next base: position 2,700 of record JASAMW010002571.1, on the reverse strand, counting down.
ATTCTAGGCTTACGTACGTACGTACTTACAGTATGTTCGCAGACTGCTGGATAGGTCTACATTGCATACGTACATAACATATACTACTACATGCCGTACCCTCCTGCGAATGCTGATTCCGCAACTTCCGAGATCATTGAGGGAGATTCCGTATTTTGGTTTGTTTCCAACTTCCGCCGCCGCGCTGTCCAACGCCGCACCCGGTTCGTAGCTGCTAAAGCATCCATCTTTGCGCCTCCAGTTCTTAATGTACACGACTCCTTCGAATGGATGGTCCGTGATCGCTTCGATCTTGATCCGATTCGGGCCGCACTGAACAACCGGATCGCCTAAAAAACAAACTCCTTGAAAAAAGGAAACACCGTACACTGCCGCTTCTGTTTTTCAAATCTGCTGGATCTGTTGCTGAGTTGTCTCCAAATTAAAATGGATCGATCATCAGTGCATTCCAGTGTTTTGTGTACGCGCGCATAGTGTATTGCAACTTTTGAGATTTCCAGGGTCTGGATCATGTCAAAAATTTCTGGCATTCCTTCCTCCAAATGCCAGTACATAAGTCATTTTTCTTCCTGAGAAACGCTCAGTAACCCAAGTGTCGCCATGGAGGTTGCAAAAAGATGGAAGAGAGCTGAGTTTTGGTGAATGGCATGTCCGTTTGGTGTCAGTTGCTGCTGGGTTTTTGAACGAATCATATGCGTGCATACGAATACACACACATTTAAAGGCGGCGCCCTTTTAGTGGACGACTGAAAAGCGATGTTAAAGTTCATGTTCATGTGCGGCAGAAAAGGCGAATCAAAGAAAGAGTGTAGGACATACCGACTAATGTATTGTTGATGGATTTTCCGCATGTCAGCGACACTGTCACCATCTAAACACACAAAACATATCCACGCCATCGTCAGAGATTAGTGTAAATTTCAGCAAACGGGTGTCCGGAATACGAATTCCCGCATTGTAGGTATGTGCATGCGTAGATTACGCAAGTATGTGTACATACTGCACTGTAACGCAACATGAGGGGATTCGTTAGAAAAGATGGCAGGCGTATGCGTAATCTAAGCCCAGGTCCTTGAGTATGAACTCTACCATCCGTATGGACGAAAGGAAAACGCTCCGATTTCCAACAAAAACACCCACGACGAAACGGGGGAAGGAAGATCTCTCGCCCAGATTTAAATCATGGTATGAACTTGCTTTCTGTACGCAATGCATGCATGCTGATCGGTTATGCAGAATTCCGCGCAAACGTTGACGTTGGCTGGCTGACAATAATTATCCTCTGATCTGACTAAGAAGATACAGTAGACTTTGTAACTTTTGATATGGCAGAAAAAGGGCATTCACTGACACCTCAAACATCCAGGTTGACGGATCGGTATTAGGGACGAAAAGGACAACAATGACACTGCTGTGTACGTAGCAGCTATAAGCTTCCAGAGTGTATGCAGTTCGGACGGACGGAGGGGTACCAGGAGTATATTTGTAAAAGCCATGCGGCATAGAATTTATGATTGTTTATTCAAATACAACCGTATAGGAACAGTAAATTCCGAGTGGCTGGAACACCCAGGCACTTTACAGCATATAAATTATAAATTAATTTTGAAAAAAACGGAACAACTTTCAAACGACCAACGAAAGCAAACAAGAAACCGCTTTTGTTTGTGGGAAAGCAACACTCACAGAAATCTCCTGCAAAATGCAAAGCCAAAAATAAAGTACAGTAAACTTACCAAGGCAGCAGCGAAAGTTAGCATGCCATCCATACTTAACGTCGGCAGCAAGCACTGAACTTCTGCCGATAGCAGCAATACACCTGCAGGCAAAGGTCAGTCGAAAAATCCGTTCGAAAGTCAACGGGCCATCCACAGTATTGCAGTAGCTCGCGGTCGCATAATTTCCGATGGTCGACAACAGACTTCGTTGGATGGGTCGCTAACTTCGTGTACGCTTGCCGCCGCGTCAAACTTTGTGGTGGTTTTTGCTCGACTGACAGGCAACCGCTGTATGTTCGCAGTTTGTCGGGTCGGCGCGATGTAACAGCCGTTTACCTCATCCGCTCAAAAGTTTATGTGTCACTGTAAATCTTTGGCGGCCGAAATATGTACATATAGGAGGCTGCGACGGCGCGGACTTTTTGCTGTTGGTTGGATGGAACCACCAATCGCGCCCGCTTATGGTGGATTTGAAAAGGAGATTGTAGAAGGCGCGCACTGACAACTTCTTCTTCTTTCGTCCGCCGCTGGTTGATGATTCGCCTTCGTCTGAGAGTTTGGTTGCATAATATATTGGATCCGGCGATTTCGCAGATACTTCGCGATGTACGTACGCACGCGGTAATCGCAGAACAGGCTCCACCTCCCTCCTTCGCTCCCTCTTCAGTCTTCTCCTTGGAGATCGGGGCTGGCCAGAAGTCGTTGACCCTTCAATTCTTACTGTCACTTTGAAAACCACCTTTTCTGAAACGCCGTCGACGTCCCTTTACTCAAGCCCAACCGCCACACGCATGCACAGATGACACCTGACAAGTGTGTTCTACGTAAGTTAACTTACTACGTACGTACACTGCGGCGCGGCAACTGCTTGTGCAATATCTCCCTGAAGGTCACAAAAAAAGAAGGAGCGCGAGCCGGGAGGCAGAAGATGCAAAATGTATGAGAGCCGCGACTTTCGATGCAACAAGAAAAGGGTAGGCCT
>JASAMW010002568.1:0-40640 GCA_030247985.1 Epsilonema sp. ZAB3_2 | reverse complement strand
GTCATAGACCGAGGTGTCACCCGTTGGAATTCCCTGGGTGCTGGGTGCTAGGTGCTGGGTGCTGCGTAGACTGCTTAATACTGGCACCTACTGTGACGGACCGGTCACTTCAACAAAGAGTCTAACCTTACTGAGCGCTAGGTGACATGGACTACTGAATAGGTGGGGTATAGACTACTGAATAAGTGCGGCATAGAAAACTGGCTTAGGCTTAGGCTGAGGCTCAGGCTGAGGCTTAGCTTGAGGCTTAGGCTGAGCCTGAGGCTTAGGCTTAGGCTTAGGTTTGGATGAAGAGGTGTAGGTCTCAGCCTAAGCCTCAGCCTAAGCCTCAACCTAAGCCTCAGCTTCAGCCTAAGCCTCAACCTAAGCCTCAGCTTCAGCCTAAGCCTCGCCTAAGCCTAAGCCAGTGTTCTATGCCGCACTTATTCAGTAGTCTATGCCGCACCTATTCAGTAATCCATGTCACCTAGCGCTCAGTAAGGTTCGATTTTATGTTGAAGTGACCGGTCCGTCACAGTAGGTGCCCATATTAAGCAGTCTACGCAGCACCCAGCACCCAGCACCCAGCACCCAGGCAATTCCAACGGGTCGAGGTGTCCCTGATTTTACGTGTGCAAAAGTCAAGAACTCCTAGACCGCGTACTACTTACCAGTGCGGTCTAGGAATCCTTGACAAAGTACAGTAATTTTATTATTTTATAAAAAATGGCACCAACAAACGTCTGTGTGTTGTCTAGATATGATTCGCTTCCTCATCCTCATTTTCTTTTTTGTGGGTGCGGGGAGCGGTCGGGTCGGGTTCTTTCTTTTTTGCCAGCTTCATTAGGAATCATGCTCAAACGTTTTGTGCAAAGCACGGGTGAGAAGATGGGACGGCGAACGAAGACAGAGTATGGGCCACACTTCACAGCAAGGGATGCAGAGATGGAGGTGACAAAGCAGCATACAGACCAGCTGATCAAGACGATTCAATCTTTCACAGAACCCTTCGTATCGCACGGATTGGCAACTCACAACTACGTAGAGGCATTGGGTGAGACAGCGGAAGGTTTGGGCAGACTACTGCAGCGAGACAGCATCTTCTCTCATATCCTTCTTCAGATGGCAGAAGCGGAAGCGGAAATCGGGCAGTCCCAGAGGAAATTGCATGAACAGATTGCGTCTACAGTGGTGAAAGACCTGGACAACTGGATACGAACAGTGTACGCAGAATACAAGGAGCAGTGCAAGCGACTGGAGCGTCGACGACTGGAGATGGATGCGCACCTAACGAAGGCGAAAGCGAAGACGACAGAGGAGCGAGAGCAGAAAGTAGCAGCAGCCACTGCAGCCTATGATGGACAAAAGCAGCTGGTGGAGCACTTTCACCGTCAACTGACAGAGGCCCACAAGCACCACGGACAACTACTCACCACCTTCCTCAAGTTTCAGTTGCAGTATCACCAACAGGCCATTGAAGTACTGGACCGTAGAATTGTCACTTCCAAGACAACAAGATCCACAGTCCAGACACAGAGTTCCTCCATCATTCCGCGCAATAGTTTTTACCGCTAGTAGTCTCACTCAACTCAACATCTCACGCTACTTACTAATTACGTACCAATAAGGCCCTGTTCTTGTCGTCGCCATGTCATTCTTTGGGGATACATACTAATCTGAGATCAGTAAAATGTCGTTGATCTGTGGTAGATCGATTCGTGTCAATGTTACCAGCAGTCCCCGTATCGATTCACATACAGTACTCTCACGTGACGTGACGGAAAGAAAATGTTTAGGAAATAATATTGCTTATGGCTGCGTGCCAAATGTATACCGTTCGTTTCGTGCGGTACGGCTATTCGCCTTACTCGATAGAGGACGCGCTATCTCAACGTTTCCGCTTGCCGCAGAATAGCGCGTGCCCTTTGTCTTTTATGCATTTGTTGTAAATCGCTTATGAGAAATACTCAAATGTGAAGGAGAGGAAGATCGTCTTTCTTCGTTCTTTCACCTGTCCTTGTTCCTGTTTTATTTTTCCTCACTTTTCATTTTATTTTCTTGTATTTTTTGCAAGAGTGAAGAGTGCTGCATTTTGTGTAAAGTTTTTTTACAGAAGTGCTTTATTCTGCGGGCAAGTTGAGTTGAGAAAGCGTTTTTTCTTATCGAGTAAGGCGAATAGCTATCTTTGTGTGTACACGGACTGGGGTGTTGCTTTGCGTCACGCAGCACACGCGGCGCGCACCGGATACGGGATAGGATAGGATAGGCAACCGGCAGGCACAGCACAGCACAGGCAGTGTTGGAAAGTGCCAAAGTGGAGGTAGTGGAGGGAGGAGGAGAGGAAAAGAGGATGAGCGATGATTTACAATTTTGATGTGTAAAGAGGCCATGGCCCGACATACTAGTTGCCATGACTAGTTGCGAAGCGTCAATGAGAATACTATGAGAGCAGAACTGGAAGAATAAAATAAAGACTCCTCTTCGTCCTTTCTTGCGCTCTAAATAAGTTGGCAGTTGTCATATGCGGCTGGAATAGAACTGGACCTTGACAGTTTCAGGTAACGCAAAGTGCACCCAATTTATGTGTTTTCTGTAGAAAATCTTGTCAACTTGTTTTTGCTTTATTTGAGCAGAAGGGAAGGGATCGTGTAAGTACTAAAATTTGCTGCATGTTTGTTTACAGAAGAATCTTCAAGCTATTGGCTGCTGGCGTGGATCCTTGCCTTGCGTGCCATCGAATGTTCTGTCACTGAACGCGTCACCAAGAAGTTTCTTACAAATACGTACGTACTCTTTAGTACGAACAGTTGCGAGATGAGTCGTAATCTGGGTATGGAGAGTTTTGGCGTGCCTTCGTTGCTGACACCGGCTGCAGCGCCATCTGGATCTGGTGGAGGAGGGAATCAAGCGACGGCCATGTCTGACTTAGTGGCGGCTGGTCACGCTTCGTCCTCTGTCGATACTCAGCCGAAGGAATTCAGTGACGAAGAGCACTCCTCTCGCTCTCTGCAGCTACTCAACGAATTCAGACACAGTCGCTTTCTCTGCGACACCGAAATCTTGGTAAGCCTGCCATTTTCCACTCCCATTACCCACTCGCACCGCGAGGGATGAAGAGACCTGGTGCACTTCTGCGCCTTCAGTACTTACGAGGCCCCTAGTCCGGCGTAACATTGAAATTATAAGTTTATTGCCGTAGACTTAGGCCTTCGTACGGAAGGTGAAGAAGCGAAGTCAAACAAAACGAACATTAGAAAAGTTGCTTAAGTTGTGTATAGGAAAATGGGAAAATCTGGCCACCTAAGCTTCAGAGCTTCATGTCTCAATATTATGGACCGTTTGAGACAAGTAGTTAATGATATCAATCGATTCTTTGAACTCCTTTCAAATGAGCTATTTGGTTCATCATTTGCTGAACCAGCATGTTCACAGGAGCTTAGTTGGCCGGGTTTACCCCACAGTACCCTACTACGTACTTGTTAGCCTCAGGTGGTCAGGCAACGTACGTCGTACATCCGACGTAGATGCACTGCTAGCAAAACGCTCGAGAAGCCACGGTTCTCAATAGTTCCATAGCGAACTCTATGGCTAGACAATAGAGGAACTATCAGGCCATCAAGCGTTTGTCGATGGGCGTGTACGTCGAACTTACGTGCGTTATCTGAACGGGGCATAACTCGTTGGTCATCTAGAAAGGAAAAGGAGAGGAGGGCAATGGAGAAAAAAGGAACGCCTTAGCTAGGTGGGATTAGAGTACATAGATCGGATGCCATCAACGCTCTGAAGTTCAAATGTGTGTTTGCAGGTGGATGGCAAGTGTTTTCCTTGTCATCGGGCTGTGTTGGCGTCCGGCATTCCCTATTTTCGCTCCATGTTCGCATCGGAAATGAAGGAGAGTCGACAGGATCAGATTTGCATACAGGATATATCGGCCGCGTCCTTTGAGGAACTGCTGACTTTTATCTATACTTCCAAGCTTTCTCTTCGTCCAGAGAACGTGCAGCCTATGCTCTACGCCGCCAGCATACTACAGGTACGTACTACTGACAGTCTGTCTGTCGTGTCTATGCACATGCGAGAAAGCGTACAGTATGTATGTACTAGGGGCGTACAGTATGTACGAGTGCACCAAGTGATTTTTGGGCTTTTCGGTTTGCTGTAACGCGCTTCAAATTTGGCATCTATTGCAGATCGACTCAGTGTGTCATGCATGTGAGGAATTTTTGACTCAGTATCTGACAGTGGCTAATTGTCTGGAGATTCGTCAATTTGCTCAGCAGTACAACTGTGTTCATCTGTTGCAAGCTGTCGACACTTTCACCGCACACAATTTCCAGGTGTCCACACTTTTCCTTACCCTGAAGTCTCTCAAGCCAGAGATTGCTTGTGAAACTTGCCCGCGTTGCTAGCAAAAGAGAAAGACATTCACAGTGTTCTCTGTTGTGTTTCGCGTACTCCTGTATTTTGAGGGCGCGTACGTGCAAACTGCGCAGCACGGCGGGTCAAGTTCCATGACGAATTTCTATGGCCAGGCTACCGATAGTCTGTTTCCTGAGCGTCGTCTATCGCGGCCACCCAGGACAACCGGGGAACACAGCCGCCGCTTAGAAAACAGACTGTCGTTGGCTGACATGAGGATGCTGTCGAAATTGTACATTGGTGTATTTTGCTGCAGAAAATTCGTGCCGCTTGTGAGTTTGTTGCGATTCCGGTGGAGCACATGCTGGATCTGATGGGTCGATCTGACTTGGATGTACGGACTGAGGAGGAAGTGTACGAGACTATTGTGGCATGGGTGAAGGAGAATGCGCGTGAACGAAAGCGCCATCTCTCCTCTCTTCTGGCTCAAGTACGCCTGAGTCAACTGAACACTGCCTACTTGATCGACAAAGTCAAGAAGGAACCCTGGATACAGGTACGTGTCTTGTTATGATTACGCAAGACAAGATGGAACAGTCCTTAGCGTACGTGTCTTGATGTGTACGTACAATTCTAATGGTGGTGCATGTTGGTACAATCCAAGGCTCCTTTACATTGGAAGAAAATGCGCCCGGCGCATCTATGGCTGTCCATGCCTTTGCATGTGTCGAGTCACGGGCACGCCGGGCGTACGCCCAGCGCATCATGTCTCCGATGTGAATTGGCATTACATTATGCGTGTTGCTTGGCCACTAGGTCCGATATGTTTATTCACGATATGCAGTAACGCGATTGGGTTGGACGATAGCGCCCCCGCGGTATTTAGTGAACGTGTGATCGGTGTCTGCGGAGTCGTCGACGTCATTTCGTTGTCGGTTCTTCTTTTCACTCGCTCCTTTGACGCTCCCAGATGATTGAACAAGGTCGACGACCGCGCAGACACCGATCAAAAGTTTCACGGGTCGCCGCGTTACTGCATTTGATCCACAGAAGTCCATAGGTCGCCCCTTTTTGTACTGCGCGAATATTTTCCTAAAATATTTCCTTCGACGAACGCAAGCACCGCCGGTCTTTTTTGAAGTACGGAGAGATGCTGGACTGGTTGTGTACTGTGTAGGAGGATGAGAAGTGTCGTGATCTGGTGTGCGATGCGTTGGTGCAGCACATGTTGCGGAAGGAGCAGTATTCGTCGGCGTTGGGCAGCGAGTCCTTTCGTCCGGGGGGAGAGACGCGGGCAGTGGCGCAGGAGAGGCCGAGGAAGAGTGCAGCCGGCGTCATCTTCTGCGTGGGTGGACGCGGAACTTCGGGCGACCCCTTTCGCTCTGTCGAGTGCTACGACTGGCGTCTCAATCGCTGGTTCCTCGTCACAGAGATGGGAGTCAGAAGACGACACGTCGGAGTGGTGGCTGCCGACGGAAAACTGTAAGCCACCACATTCCTGTTCGCACAACACGTGTCTTGTCGTGTAGGCATGGGCGTACTTCCTTTACATGCCCAATGTATTTACACGTTTACCTTTATCCCAAGCTCCGTGATGTGAGCTGGCCGTGGCCATAACTGCTGTTTCCTGGTGGCCTTGACCGCAGGGTGTGGCTGCGGTTTTGAAGGGTGACGGCTTATGTGGCGCAGAGTGAGTGGTGTGATTGTGGTTAGGTACGCGATTGGCGGTCACGATGGGCAGGAGCACTTGGATTCTGCGGAGTGCTTTGATCCGGCACTGAACCAATGGCGCACCGTGGCGTCTATGGAGACGAAGCGCAGAGGGATCGCCGTGGGCTGTCTCGAAGGCGCCATCTATGCTGTCGGCGGCCTGGACGACACCACCTGCTTCCAGGTACAGTAGCTCACTACAGTACGGTTTGTTTCGCGCACTCACAACAACAGTGAGCTAGTTGAAGACGCTGTTGGTAGAACGTGGAGCGTTATGACGTGGAGGCGGATCGTTGGTCGCCAGTCACCCAGATGAACGTGCAGCGTGGCGGAGTCGGAGTGGCGGCGCTGGGCAGGTATTTGTATGCAGTAGGTGGCAACGACGGAACCTCTTCTCTCGACTCCTGCGAAAGGTACACACTGTGCCTATGCCTATGAAGAAGTGCCTTACTGTGTTCACCTTACTGAAGTGTAGAGTACATACCTACGTCTGTGATGTGAAGCTGAACACTTGGATGATAGGAGAAGGAGTGTGTAGATACGATCCTCACTTGAACAAGTGGACGCTGGTTGGTCCGATGGCACATCGACGTGCTGGAGCCGGCGTGACTGTTCTGGACGGATTCCTCTACGCTATCGGCGGGTTCGACGACAACGCGCCTCTGGCTTCCTGCGAAAGATACAATCCGGCCTCCAACACCTGGGAACTTCTCCCTCCGGTATCCCTTCTGATTTCTTCCTTTTCGGCGAGGTTACTACTGTATTCATGCCGTGAACATTCCATAATAGCAGTGAAATGAAAAAAATTGACGCTCTTCTTGTTCTCCCAAAGGACGCTCCTTGTGTGTGTTTCAATCTAACCAGAAAAGACTTTGAGAAAATGTACAAAAAATTCCAAGAAAAACTTTTCATTGTGCGAATAAACTGGAGAACAAGAAACTGTACGCTGTTAGAGGAATCAAAAATTTGAATAAGCGGTGTTTTGAACTTGCAAAGCCTGTGCGTTCACGTGTGTGTTGCAGATGTCGTGTCCTCGCGGTGGCGTGGGCGTGGCTGCGATGGGTGGCCGCATCTACAGCGTGGGCGGTCACGACAGTGTGCGCTACCTGGACTCTGTGGAGGCCTTCGATCCGGCGCTGGGCGCCTGGGAGTCGGTGGGTGCGATCAGTCAGTGCCGTGCGGGCGCGGGTGTGGCCCACTGTCACTGCTGCGTGGATGCGCTGCAAGTCGCCGGAAAAGGCATCAACTCCGTCCACTTCAACAGCATCTCCTGAACCACCTGCCCACAGAAACCTGCTACCCGTCTTCTCTTTTCCCTACTCGACTTTACAGTAAAGACTCGCCCCTTGAGGCCCCGGTTGAATTGACGCCAAATGGATCACCAGTTTTAGCCTGCATTCGCCTGATTCAATCTGTTATAGGCGTAATATATTTTTTTAACCGTAGTTAGGTATTTCAAACCTAGCACATTGTATAACAAAAACAAATAACATGGTTGTACGCAACCAGGCAGAAATTACGTTCGAAGTTGTGGTCTCCTAGCGGTTCGCGAATATGTTATGTTTCACGTAAGTAGTGTACATACGTACTTTGTAGGTAGGCCTATACTATACAGTAATAGCTCATTATGCATGTGCGTATCGCTGTGTGTGCCACTGTTCGTTGCGAAGCATTGAGAGATTCGATTGATTTGATCCGTGATAAAGCTTTTCTGTCGGCGTTCAAACTGGTGTCAGAGGAGTGTATCCTCTGGCTGTGGATCCAAGTCCATGGCTAGCTGAGTCGGGCTCAGTTCTTCTTCGTCCACAGTGGAGGTGAGAGCAGTTGCTCGCCAGAGAAACGCATCCCTCTCCGCCTTTCGCCTCTCCGCTCCCGATGCAGCTTGACTCTGTTGCTGCTGGTGGTCACGGATGATATGATGAGTCAGTGGCGGCGTGCTGCTTTCCGTGTGGCCTGCGCCGTGTGAGATGGATCGTTGATCGTTTGAGTGATGCAGTTGGGGCGTGGGAGCGAGCGGTAGCTTGTCGGTCGCTTCGGATGCAGTGCTTCTTCCGAAGCGAGTGCCCATTTTCTTCAAGCGAGAGGTGAACAGTGAGGTGAGGACAGGATTGGACTGGGATTTGGAGGAGAGTCCTCCAGCGGATGACAGCTTTCTCTCTTGGGTCTTGAGATCTGGCATCTTGGGCAGGAATCGATCCACCTCGGGTATCGGGTCCACGTTCAGTTGGAAGCCTTTCATCAACCGACGCTCAGCCTGTGCGCTTTTCCGCTTGCTTCGAGCTGCAAACATAAAGAACTGCCACTACTTCGTCGTATGCCGGTTTCACTACACAAGAAAGGAGGTGTCTGTCTGGGTGATTACCGGTTTTCTGAGCGATGCTTGAGTGTCCAGTGGCGTATCCGGCGTTACGGAGGATCTCAAGCAATTCAAATCGGAATGCGGAAATGTCCTGCTTGATTTCGTTGACGTCATCCTCAGACACGCCTTCCGCTAGCTGCTTTTGTCTCTGGATGTGCGAGATATAGCGCTTGACCAAGTTGCGCATCACAAACTGAAAAACAAGAATAGTACGTATGATATTCATTTATACATAAGTAGTGTTATAGGGTACTGTGGGGTAACCCCGGACACCTAAGCTTTTCTGAACTTGCAGCTTCAGCTAATGATGAACATGGTAGCTCATCTGAAAGAGGAGAGTTCAAGGAATCGATTGGTAGAAAACTTGACTCAATCGGTCAGATGGTTGCTAGGTGTCCGGGTTTACCCCACAGTACCCTACTTCTTCAGGAAAGGAGCTGAAAAGGCTTCATCATCCGTCGTACTGGGCTAATAAGCCTAAGAAAGCATGCTAATAAAGCCACGAACGTTCATTATGCGATACCTGATAATTGGCTTCTTTCACACTCACTGCCTTCAGAACTTTTTGAAGCTGAAAATTAGCCAACATTGTACTGTCGCACGCGTCTGAGAATACTGTGTACGCAAACATACAGTACGTAGAGCTTACTCTGATGCTACGCTGCTTTGTTTGAGCAACTCGCTTGGGACAGAGGCACTTGCAGAAGCGATCGATGAACCATCGAATGATGTACCAGATGGATTTGGGTGAGGGGATAATGTTGAAGGGTGGGGGAAGAGTGCCACCCTCTTCGAAGTACTCGATCCATAGTTTACTCCTCGCAAATTTCCACTCCACATCCGACTGGTTCTGAAAACAATCTATACGTTATACCTAGGCTACAGCCATGTGTAGTATGTACCTACCTACCAATCTACGTCGTACATTTGTGTTGCACTGCACTGTGCACTCACAGGCCAGATGGCCTTGATGTGAACACTAACCGAAATGTACTGATAAGAGTTGCTCATCATGGCGATAAGCATGTTGAGCAATACGACAATGGAGATGATGGAGTAGGTGCCAAACATGGTCTTTCCTGCCCACTCTGTCATCACGTGATCCTCTTTCAGCGTGAAATGCTCCAGGTCGATCATGCCAAAGATGGACCAAAACAACGTCTCCACAGTATTGAATAAGCTGCAGCAAGAAGCGTAAACGTGAAACCCAGAGGTACGTGGTACGTGCCACTTCAATTTCACTTACTTTGCGAAGGATTGGTACTTATCGTCGCAGGAATCTTGAAGCTCCGCGATTCCTCCTTCAGTGCTGAGTCCAGAAGAGACTTTAGCGTTGTACAGAGCGCATTCCTGAGAGCGCATGGTTGCATAATACCAGAACAGCTGGTTCAGGCCACAAGCGAAGGCAAAGAGCACCAACAAGTAGACAATGAAGAACTTGAGAATATCTATGATCATCCTGCCTGAAATGCAATTACTAATTACAGTACTTTCCCCGCTCTCCCAGCTTTGACCGGCAAGCCAACCAAGAGATATTTGAAGTGGTCCAAGATGTGGGTTAACAGTGAAGATATGGACGAGTTTCAGAGATGAGAAGATGTTAGCAGTGGCAAAAATGCACTCGGAGAGTAGAGTTGGATCCCAGGCGTTCCAATCCTTTCTTGGCAGCATACGGGCACCGCTTGCACTTGCCAACTCTCGCTCAACCTACAAAAGATTTATATTAAGGCAAGGTTTCCCTGGTGTGTGCATTGTTCACGGACACCCTCAAAATTTCGCATTTCCTATTCGGTTCATAAATAAGTACTACAACACATGGGGAATCGAATGCAAAAAACCGCATCTCAAAATTCGCCCTCGTTGACGAGTTATACATGCCCAAACCCTCCTGACCATTTTAAGGCGAAAATTACATAAAATGCATTCTTTTTAGGTTCCAGTGGACGCAGCCGGCTGAAATTTTGTACACACATACCCCCTATGGGACCCTACCTGCAGGGAAATTTTTAGCCTTCTAGCCCTCTTCACACTGGAGTTATGGCGTTTTACAGTCAATTTCCATGCAAACTGGGGCTAGATTTTTTTAGGTTATATGCCTATAGCTTAGAGATGCCGCGATATATCGATATCGATATCGAATTAGTCGATATATCGAAAATTTTTCTGGTATCGATATCGATATCGTATCGAATTTCTAAGTTTTAAAAATATCGATATCGATCTCGATATCGGCCATTTTTCAAACAGCAATATCGATATCGATATCGTATCGAAATTGGGCAAAAGTAAAATATCGATATCGATCTCGATATCGACCATTTTTTGCTCAAAAATATCGAAATTTCGATGTGTTTGCAGCGCCTTTTCTGCCTAAAAATTTGCTCGCACTACCTATGATTCAGTGAAAATTTTCTGCCACCCAAGTACATGTATGTACTACAATTGACAGGTTGTGGTGATGATTGGTACTGTAATGTTCCGTATATAGCCCCCTCATGTATAGCCCCTAAATAAGGCACTAATGTTACTTTTCTTGGTGTATAGCCCCCTATTGGGAACCACAAAAAGCAAGGGAAATCAAATGTTTTTGCGCTAAAAACAGCGTTTTGAGGTGTTTAGTGGTTTTTTAGGTAATTTTTGTGGTCATCAGTTAGTTGTCTTTGATTGCCAAGCTTGAAAAATCGATTGTGAATTAGCTGAAAAGCTTCTTCATTACTCAGACCTACCTTTGCATAGTGTACAACAGCTTTATTGGTGCGCCATGAAGAAATTTTGATATATTTTTAACCATTTTCAAAATATCGATATCGATCTCGATATCGAGTCGATATTTTGCCCAAAATATCGATATCGATATCGATATCGACCCTTTTAAAATTTTAGATATCGATATCGATATCGTATCGAATTTCCAAAATTTTGAAATATCGATATCGATCTCGATATCGGTCATTTTCCAAAAGGTAGTATCGATATCGATATCGATATCGATTTTTTGACAGTTCTAATATCGCGGCATCTCTACTATAGCTCATTAGATACAGTACCGGCCGCTCTGAAAATTTTTATCCCTTTAGGTAACCCATTATAGTTTTCGAAAATACAAAAAGAAAAAATTCGGTAGTGGTCCATGAAAGAGAACGGTCCTCATGAATAGTGAAAAATTCAGGAAAAATTTTCCCGCCTTTTTCTATTATTCAAGATAAATGAGCAATACCACTGGAGCTTCTTCCTAAAAAGTAACCTATCTTATGTAGAATTTGATGTAGATTTCAAAAATAAAATTAGTTTTTCAAAAAAATTTAACCCCTAGCATATAATTTTGCAAAAGTAGTATATTTTTGAGATATTTTTAAGAATTTTGGGTAAGGGTAAAATTTTTTTGAAAAACTAATTTTATTTTTGAAATCTACATCAAATTCTTCATAAGATAGGTTACTTTTTAGGAAGAGGCTCCAGTGGTATTGCTCATTTATCTTGAATAATAGAAAAAGGCGGGAAAATTTTTCCTGAATTTTTCACTATTCATGAGGACCGTTCTCTTTCATGGACCACTACCGAATTTTTTCTTTTTGTATTTTCGAAAACTATAATGGGTTACCTAAAGGGATAAAAATTTTCAGAGCGGCCGGTACTGTATCTAATGAGCTATAGGCATATAACCTAAAAAAATCTAGCCCCAGTTTGCATGGAAATTGACTGTAAAACGCCATAACTCCAGTATGAAGAGGGCTAGAAGGCTAAAAATTTCCCTGCAGGTAGGGTCCCATAGGAGGTATGTGTGTACAAAATTTCAGCCGGCTGCGTCCACTGGAACCTAAAAAGAATGCATTTTATGTAATTTTCGCCTTAAAATTGGTCAGGAGGGTTTGCGCATCTATAACTCCTCAACGAGGGCGAATTTTGAGATGCGGTTTTTTGCATTCGATTCCCCATGTGTTGTAGTACTTATTTATGAACCGAACAGGAAATGTGAAATATTGAGGGTGTCCGGCCTTCTATAGTCAGACTCTCACACGACTCAGAAATCTTGCCTTAATACTTTAATTTATATCGTATTAATACGTACATACGTAACCCTACGTCCACAAACACACCACTGCCTACATCACACAGGTACTGTTGACTCATTCACATCGCAAGGAAATGCGATCGGCCGACGACGCCCGGCGCATCCATGGTTGGCCGCCCGCCCGCCCATGCCTTTGCGCGTGTCGAAGTCGAGCGTATGCCCGACGCATGTCTCCGATGTGAATTGTGAATTGCCCTTGTGACGCATGTACCTGAACGTATGCAATGAGCCTTAGTGTCCAAGTTGCCAGGTAAAGCGAGTTGGTGATGAAGTCGAGAATATTCCACATGTTATAGCAGTATTCATACAAGCCAACATTCCATAGCTGCTTCACCTCCACCCAGATCAAACCTTCAAACAAGAGCCCTACTAGCATGGAGTAGAGTGACACTACACTTCATCGAATGCACTTATCCACGCAGCTATCGTACATAATACACAGTACAGCGACATACCGGCGACCCAGGCCATGATGGCCCATTCCACTGGAGTGGGAGGAGGTCCCCGTTTCTCTTTGCGATCGGGATCTCCTTCCGTCGGACGTCGAAAGGCAGTCGTGGCGTTGGCCTCAAGCGTCGTTCCGGCGGGCAAATTTCTCTTCATTCCAAATAGTTCGTCGTAATTGATCCTTTGACTCGCCATAATCAACAGCACTATACATACAGTACACACACGACGTACATTTACATTACATTATCCATCACTATTCAGGTACAGCCCACATGCAATAATGCTGTTGTACACGTCCGTACAGTAGTTAGTTAGTAGCAGGAGGAAGTGCATCTTACCAAGGAAAAAACAATAGGAAGCGCTGTGACAAAGAAACTTGACAAACGGCTTCCTCATAAACTGACTGACGCCCAACTTCGGCATCAGCATGTAGGATAGCGAGAGAAAAGGAAAACACAGCGCCACGACAATGATCAATAAAATCTGCAATCACCAGTCGAAACTTATTAGCCCAAAGGCTAGGTGACGTTACTCATACTCGAAACATACAATAGTACATCAGGTTGTAACGCAATGGAGATGAGAAGAACCTTGAAGACGACATTTCTACGGCGAAAGCCCGGAAGACCCTCGTACCACATGGAGGCCAACAATTGCTGGCAGTTAGGATGAGCAACAAACTACAAAAAACAGAAATAATTTGAGTTTTGCAAGAGATGAACGAACAGGCGTGTGAATTATTTGAAGATACGGTAGGTGTAGGGCCTACTGTACTCGTTTTTGTCGAAACTGGACGGCGAGTTTGAGCCTGGCGAGTTGCATGCGCTCTCCTTGAGCTCGATCTCTCATCGGCCAACGATCTGACGTGTCGTGATTTAGGATAATCTCCAGTTCCTTCGAACCACGGGTCTGATCCAACAAACCCACACCAAATTTCTGGCACTTCTGACTCAATTCCTGCAGTCATAAAACGTGAATAATACCAAGCAAAAATATAACAGTGGCCCGCCACAGACGTGAACTCCGAATTCGCTCCGAATTCGGAGCCCTGACTATGCTTCAACATGTAAATCCTCCGAGTTTGCTCCGAACTCGCTCCGTTTTTCCAAACGTCCGTGTGAACTGCCAAGTTTCAAACTCGGAGACGTGTGAACCACCGAGTTTTCTCCGAATTCGGAGCCTTCTCGAAGCCATCTCGGAGCCTTCTCGGAGGAATCTCGGAGCGAAAAAGTTGGAAACAGAGCAGTAATTTACGATGCGGCGCGTATGGCATAATCATAATAGACCGCACAGAACCTGCAGTGCAATGTACGCAAGCATAATATGAGGAGAGAGAGAAGTCATCGCAGGTCTCTTCTTTGTTCAAGGAACAGCAAGCAGCAGGCGAACGCAACAAACACAGTATATCATTATCATTGCGCTGCGCTGTCCGCTCTCTTCTCGCTCCTTTTCCCGTTCCCGAAGACAGAGAGAGGGAGCGCTGCGCTTGTTGTTTCATTTGTGTGTGGCGTGTTGGCTATCAGCGGACAGCGCGCGGCGCGGGCAAGTTGCATGCTTTCTCTTTCTCCGTGTGTGGAACGAAGCGCGCCGTGTTTTATTGCTGCAAAAAATATTACGTGTGAACGACCGAAAAAACTCGCCGAGTTTGTACGGAGGGAAAATGATTACGTGTGAACAGCCGAATTAGGCTCCGAATTCGCTGCGAATTCGGAGAGATCTCGGAGGGAACTCGCTCGGAGCAAACTCGGAGCACGTCTGTGGCGGGCCAGTGTTATGCTAGGAGTCCTATGTGTGCTTGTAAAATACTAAGAAAGAAGTCTGCAACAGGTCAGGAGTCTAACCAAGTATTCATTCTTGAACTCGTTTTCTATATTAGACAGCCTTCGTAGTTCCCAGCTGAGCTCAAATGCATAGAGGACAGGATCCCTGGCCGAGAGACAGATAAGGGAAGGAGAAGCCAATGCTCGATAGGCATTTATCCGTGATCGAGACAGCCGAAGAGAATCGTCAGCCACTGCCTGCTCAAAAGCTCAAAAAGTTGCCTTTTTTCATGGTAGGGTACTCGGTCATTACTATGTTTTCATGTCAATAAATAGTAATACGACGTATTCCTACTTGGAGGCACGCCTTGCAGGAGCATCTGACATCGTGCGGATGAGGTATGGATGCACCACGATCCAGCAACAGCTTGATAATCTCGTAGTTGTCTCGATGAGCTGCCAATATGATTGGCGTGATATCCGGCGTAAAAGCAGAGTGCTCATTGATCACAACACCCTGGCTCTACAAACACAAACATAAATCACTTTACTTACAGTATCTCGTTACAACACGTACTACATCGACAGATCTGATCCTTGTAGAAGTTCCACGAAATAAGTAAAGTGTAAGTGAATGCTGCGCCAATGCATACTTACTGCGCGCGTAAATAAATACTAGGCACATTTTCTGGAAGTGTATGTACCTGATCAAACAGATATTTGTACTCTGCCCAAAAGTCCTGTTCAACTTTTGATGTATGCCATTTGGCGGCTCGAGCTTGGATCATACGCCGCGGCATCACTTCAAGCTGGGCCACACCTTCCCCTTCTTCATAGAGTTTTGCCCTACGCCGTCGGCGGCGGCGCAAAGTCATTGCACCGGCATCAGTGCAAAAGCGCATGGGGAACAGATGATATGCGGCAACAAATGCACTTTAACATTCGGGCGCCATCTTTGAGGGCACCACGTGCATTAGTGCACTTTCTTTTCCAGCAAAAAAACCGAGATTACACCGTATGAGATATGGAAGCGATATCAGCACGATAACCCCCCGAATTCTTTTATTAGTTTTATTACTCCGATGCTTTACGTGAGTTCATCCTTCTAGATTTATTTCGCCCTCGCTTTCGACGTAAAGTATGTACGTATGATAACAGTTTTCGTATGGCAGGAAGATGAGCCGCATCTCAGCAGCCGGACGCTTTCTAAACGTACTTCATACGTACGTACGTACATACGTGTACTACGGCTGTACATGGCATGGGGAAGTGCCTAACGTTTCAGGTTCAACTGTTAGTCTTCCAATACACCGTTGGACACGTAAGGTACACATACGTACGGTGCACATGCGGTGAAGATACATGTGGTACTGCACGCGCAATGCACGGCAACCGTGGGCTGGGCTGGACATCATCTGCTATGTAGATAGAAACAATGTTTGATCAGGCATTTTGCTCCGTCTGTCTCATTATATTTCTACTATCATCAGTCATACGGGCTCTTGGTTATACGTACGGCCCGATACGAAAGATCGCAGTTTGAAGGGTAAAAGCAAAAATATATAACTCCTGTACTGGGAAGAATGGGCGACGAAGTGAAAAGAAACGGGGACGTATTGTGCCATATCGGCTCCGAAGTTTCGGGGGAATTGAAAACACTACATTTCGGGGCGACTACGGGACAATGCCTCATCGTTTCTTTTCACTGTATATGTACCGTCGCCCATTCTTCCCAGTTACAAGAAGTTTATTTTTGGTAAAAAAATGGAGCAAACAAGGACCACATCTTGTCAATTACAATTGTGGATATATATCGGGTTACTCTGGCGCACTGCATATGCATATACAATAATTTCACAAAAGAACATTCAATCTTCGCACCTCAAGGTTGAATTTGTCAAGTTTCTCCAGGTGATTCAGTATGATCTCCACTGCTTCGACATTTTCTTCGTTGATGGCATAGAGTATGGCGTCTCCAGTTTCAATGTTGACCTCCAGAAGTGTCTCGATCATTTCGATGTTCTCATTCTCTATGGCGATCAGAAGCGCCGTCCGACCCAGCGGATCTAATGTGCTAATATTTAGACCGGGCACTTTCAGGTAGTGCCGTACGCTCGCTAAATCTCCACGTTCAGCCGACAGCAAATACTGTTTCTCCATAATAAAGAGCTCAGCCTCTTCTTTGCTGGCTGGTGTCCCACCGACGTTAATAGGGCGATTGAAGCGTTTATTGGCAGGTCCGGACGCAGGTCCACCGCCCGCCCACCGGCCACCCTGCTGTCGACCACTACTGGGTCGACTGTTGCTCCCTGCATCCGCTTCGGAATTAACGCTGGCCATGCTAGCGGCGGATGAAACGCGCAGAATGGAGGCTAAAGCTCCGCTGCCGCCGGAAGCAGAAACGACTAATCTGTTAGCTGCTGAATAAGATGCCGCCTGCTCCTCCTCTTCAATGCTTAGCGAAATAGCGGGAGGCTCTCCGGCTCAAAACAACAATCACACGCAATCGGCTTTGTGTTTCAGCCGCGCATACAATGTACCTACCTACGTAACTGGTGTATACGTATGGCGTACTGTAATGTTTCGTGTATAGCCCCCTGGGGCTATATGATCGGTAAGCCCCGATCAGGGGGGCTATATTCGAGAGGGGGCCATACAAAAGGTGGGGCTATATAAAAGGGCATTTTGCATTAGTGCCCAAAGTAAGGTTTTTTTGACCTCCTGAACTCGTTTTTCTGGTTTATTTTGCATGTTTTCAAGCTAAAGTGGTCTAAAACAAGCTATTCTTGCGCAAAAATTATCATTTTGGGCTATGATCGGCCATGTCTGATGGGATGGCCAAGAGGGGTGAAAACCAAAATGTATCCAAAACTGTCCCAAATGATTTGCCATCAACTGCAATGGCTAGAAACACGTCGAAAACGTTGCTTTCAGCTGTAAAAACGTTAATTTTCGTCGTTTTTCGCGGTCTCGGATATGGGGCTATATACGAGTACAAATGACGATAGGCACCGATTAGGGGGGGGGGCTATATACGAGGGGGGCTATATTCGAGGGGGGCAATACACGAAACATTACAGTACTACATACGCTTTGGTGCTTCGCACGAGCAATGAGCATTCAACTATGTACCCACTACGTACATACAGTATACGCTACTAGGACGGAAAAAACAAAAATAACTGCTCGAACACCCGGTTTCTTCGCCGCGTAAGCCGCAACCGTGTGTGATGTTTTATGTACGTATACTTGCGTAGTTCGTGCCATACTTGGTACAGCAGGTCAACAAGAGTACATCCAAGGAAAAGTAAAAGTGATTACCGAAAGAAACTGATCGAGCAGGAGGGGGAGCGCCTAACTGGAAGGTGACGACTGCTGATTTATTTTCGTCGCTCTGATACTGTGCGACACTACTACTGGACTGGGTGTGAGGATGCAGGTGCCTCGATTTGCCCGCTTCCGCAGAAAACGACGGGGAATCCAAGCACAGAGAATTGGCATCCATAATCCGCACTCCGTTTGCGTCCTCGGCAGACTGCGTTGAAAGCTTGCTCCTCGATGAGGACATTAGTTCGGCTACTGTAGCGCGCTGACACCAGCGACGGCAGCTGGTCGTCAACACAAGGAAATCTTACCCTGAAAAGAAACGATTGGCCACGCTGAAAGTTACTAATTGACAAATCTCATGGAATGGTGAAATGCATATCACTTTCCATCAAAACACAGTATAGCCGCCAATGCAAAATGGAAGATACACTATACGAAGTTTATATTTCAATACATTTTACTATCTTGGTGCACGCACGTTACATCAATAATATGTTCGTATGATGGCCTTGGGCCACCAGCTCACACAGCTGCGCAACTGGTTTCTGGAAAGTACTACTCATAGACACTTTGTACTGTACCTATAGATATTGTTGAGAAGTACCGGTCGCAACAAGATAAGGCCTCTCTTGCTTACATTTTTTCAAGCGACGAGGCATGGGGTAGAAAAATATGACAGGAATGAGCATCAATCAGAATTAAGGAACGGTTTCCTTCCGCTATTGGATGAACGAGGGAACAGTATGCTGTCGTCTCTTTGGGTGGTTCTTTCTGACCCGATGCAGCAGAGAGTAATGGATCTGCCTAATGAGGAACGCAGCTTCTGAACAAAAAGCCACTCCTACCCTTGCGCTTGAGGCTTCCTCCAACTCACTCTCCAAATATAGCAATATCCGTCTAATGCCTCAACTTAGAGGGAAAATTTGTTTGTATTCCTCAAAAAGATTAAGTTTGGGCTCTCCACTGTGAAAAATGGAATCATTTCGGCACAAGAGGAGAAGAACGCCGTCGGACGGAGGTTTGAGGCAGAGAAATGGAAGAAGGGAGGGGTCGATTTGCCGCAATGCCATCATATACTGTATGTACTCTATGACTATAGTACTACGCCGGCACACATATACATACTGTAGCCACATAGCATATAAGCTTTGCGTAGCCTAGGCAGTGGAGCAACATCTGATAAGACTGATATGTGGAGCGCTGATGACGGTGACCGTCCTTGTGAGAAACAGACGTTTTGACAATCTAATCAGTCTCACTATTCCGCCTTACTTGCCGCTTCTCCTTGTCCTCCTTCCGTCAGTACGAGCGTACATACGACAGTATCAGCAGGATCAGAGATGGCCTCAGATCCTGCATCACAGATGCCACTGCACCACAACCACAGCCAAGTCACGTAAGCGCGCCTCCGCCCTCTTACGCAGTAGGTATTTATATGGCCGCATCAAATGATGAACTTCAACGTCGTTCCGTATGTCGTATGTGCGAAGAAAAAGCGAGATTTCTACATTACTTCGAATTGCAGGGGATAACACAGACACAGTGCAAACCACAGCAGCAGATGAGCAAAACGATATGTATACGAACACTAATATCCTGCTAATATCCAATAGGCAGCAGGTCAAGGGAGGTAATAAGATGCAAATTTCGTAGGTAGGTACGTAGATGAAGTAAGTATAGTACATACGCACGTAAGTTTTTGACGTAAAGAAAAGACCGCAAAATACCTACACCATGGCAAAAATGTTGCCGCGCAGCAAGTGCAAGGTGCCGAAGTACTGTAACAACGAAACGAAAGCTCAAAAAGCTACACAGCTGAGGAGTCATTGAAATAATGGCTTACACCCTGAAGAGCTTCGACAGTTTAGTTAGATAGAGGTGTCGTCGACCTGTTTTTTCAAGTAGTACATACATAAATGAAATATGAAATCCTGTTTAGCTCAAATAGTCACTTTCCAATGCCAACGCAGTGGTTCGGTTACACTATACACATACTGTTCGTAATGTATGGAATTCTGGTACAGATTCTAGGCCTTCATGTACACGCACCGTATTTACCGGGCATGCAAAAATTGATAGGTCCTATGGGGCTATGCATTGGGCATTTTTTGTTTTGCAAATATCGGGCTATGCATAGGGGGCTTTGCTTATGCATTGGGGAAGCTATTTGCCGGTTATTACGGTGGGTATGTAATGTACCTACCTACATAGTGTGTGGAACAGATTTGTTGTACATACATACATACATACATACATACATACATACATACATACATACATACATACATACATACATACATACATACATACATACATACATACATACATACATACATACATACATGCTAAAAATTGGTAATAAATACTGATACCCCTCGCGGTAGCAGGCGGTATTCAAAATAAAATTTGTTGTATAGCAGGTCGAAACCGAGCTAAAAGGTTTTCATTGATGTGACGGCACAGTAGTGCAGCTGGCAAATGAGCAATATGTGACGGAAAGGAAAGGGAAAAGCAACTATATGTAGCTAATAAAATCGTAGAAGCAGAACAGGAAGGCGTGCGGGCCACCATTGAACCAGCCGAAAAGCCGAGCAAAAATTACCGCACTTTATACAGCTGCCAATATTTTACTACTGAAAAGCAGACGTTTAACCGTGCACGTTGTGGGACAATTATACAGTAACCTTACCTATGTACGTACAACGTATGATTAGCTAGCGACTGCTACGTCCTATATCTTTACATAAGTAGAACGGATATACTACATATACCTATGTATGTTGTACTTTAATAATGTGCTACATACACACATTATGTAGGACGTATAGTGCCTTATTCGGCTCCGCTTACATAGACACCTGGGGAAGACATATACATACATATGAATCCAGCAGAAGCTAGCTACAACCAGTGACTTCAGATTAGTGATCCTTACTGAGCTTACCGCGCAAGGAACCAGAGCAAGAAAGACAGGCGTTGATTCAATGACGGCGACATGCTGTACAGAAGCAGAACTTTTGACGTTCTGTATTGACAAATCAGTTGAAAAATCTGTTCCAGTCAGCTTTGTGTCGTCCCGCGGAAAATAGCAACAAAGCAGCCAAGCAAAAGCAGGCGCTGAGTTGAGCTTCTGCACCGCGATGCCCACTCAATTATCCGCTCGTCGGAAACAATTCCCAGCCTGCTTCTGACTTCTCTAAGGATCCTGCTGATGAGGAATGTAAAAGTCTTCGAACTTCTCTAAGGCTTACAACACAGTTCCAATTGTTGCTGGCGGGTGGGAGGCTGAAGGAGAAGAATGTAAACCTGCAGTGGCGCTTATCTCAGATGATATTGATCCGTCATCCGCAAAAGAAGAAGAAGATATCGAAATAGCGCTGCTGTATGCAACCTCATAGTCTGACAGCAGTTGTAGAAATACGTACGTACATAGTACTACAAAATCGCCTTCTGGCATTTTCATTGTTTCGGGTATTAGAATTCAGAAGGGGTAAAAAGTACATAGGCAATTACTCAAGTTTCACCTTCTGAGTTTAAGAAAATAGCGATGCTGCGCTACTAGGCTATCCTGGATTACAAAACCCTGAATCTAATTTCTAAGTTAGGCCTACTAAATTCGTTTCGAATAATAGTAAATGTATCTTCATCTTGGTGGGAAACATGAAGGAAAAACCTGCAAAAATGACAACCGGAAGATTTTCTTTTATGCCCTCAAAACTGCACAAAAGTCGTACATCCAGGGTCGGCGTGGGCAGTTTGAAAAAACGAGGGCTGTCTATGCGCCGCGTACAAAGTACGGCACGCGCGCGCGCGTAGACAGACAGCCTTCGTTTTTTCAAACTGTCCACACCGACCCGGGATGTAGATGAACGACTTTTGTGCGTTTTTGAGGATGGTTTGGTTATGAAGAGATGAATTTGTCTGTCGCCACGTCCATCCCTTGCACTTGCACAAACAAACAAAAAAGCATGGATAAGTGTACGTTACGTATGTACATCACGCAGGACGGCAGGAGCACTGTGACAAAATACATAGTAATAAATTCAATAACATGTACGGCCTATGTACACATGCAAAATCGAAGTTTACTAAGCGGAAGATATTCGTCGAATTTGAAAAGCCCCTACGTCGCGTGGTGTGAGTGGGAACAACTAATCAAGGGGCTCATCTCCAACTTTTCCAACGGGTTCTTCTAATCAGGTATGCTCGAGGGTATACATACTATATAAATAAGAAGAACCGCGAAGGGCGATGAAATTACTTTTTTTTTCGGAATTTCATGGAGATAAGAACGCGAGAAAACAAACGTACCATCCAATATATAGCATACGTAGGATCTGCATCATTTTGCAACATACATACATACTGTACTGTACTTTTAAACGGTGCAAAGCAAGCACAATCGATTGGCTAAACCAAAAGAGGAATTTTGCCATCTAAAGTAATTTTCGCTTTGTGATTCCAGCATATAAGTGACTGAACAAACATCTCGACTATGCTGATTGTCTATTGCACTGTAGAATAAGGATATTAGAGCAGCATTGCATGCGGATTGGCATTCCAGTAGTGATACCATTCATGTGCGTATCACCATGTCATCGTGATTCTTCCGGAAATCAAATTGGACGAGAACAAAAATGCTGGCACTCATCCGGTTGCTTGCCATGACAGTAGTGTTCAAAAAGGTTGTTCCTTGGTAATATTCAGCTTATACACACTAGCTACATGAGTTGAGTGAGAGAGCGCTCCGTATTGTTCACAGAGCATTAGCTGTTGCTGCAGTAGCAACAATGGAGCAAATCCGGTGATCAACATCGTCAATATGGGTGGCGGAGGAGGAGGCGGAGGCGGTGGAGGAGGCGGAGCTCCAGGGATACCAGGAGTGCCCGGCGCAGCGCCTGTTGCAATTCAAATGACGAAAGACGGCATAACTATCAACGGAAAGCCGGCAGCCGGAGGAAATCAGCTCCCGGCTCAAACACGAACACCGAAGCAACAGCTTCAAGAGCTATTGAAGAAAAGGCTGGAAGGAAATCCGTTGGGTCAACTGCTACTCGCCAAAAGCGATCTACTGGGAGGATCAACAACCCAGAGGGATGAGACACATCGCCACCATCAAAGTCTCTCGAAGGCGAATACAATCAGCGCATTACTGTAAAGTTTGGTTTTACCCGATCGGTTTTATATGCCGCTCCTGCCCTTTCGGGGTGGTTCCATTCCCAGCTGTGACAAAAAAAAACAAAATTCACCAATCAGAACCGTTCGTGGCATTGGATATCGATTCGATATCGGGTTACATGCACCAAACTTTAGAGTATTTGGAACCAGTCGCATACACCGTGACGACGCGACCGACACCGCCCAAAAGGAGAGCAAGAAGAAAGAGAGCAGCAGCTCCATATGGGGTAAGAAAAGTCAATCAGAGACAAGAGTATCCCAGAGACGCGGCAGTATTTGGGGAAGGGGAAGTTCCATTTGGGCAAAAAAACAGTCGCCCAAGCAAGAAACATCACAGATGGAACGGCAGCAAACTGGAGGTGGATGGGCATCATCATGGCACAGGAAGCGAACAACCCCAAAGGAGAAACCAAAACGTCAAGAATCCGGCTGGTTTGGGAGGAAACGATAGCACTGCTGGTGACGTAGTATTCTGGATGCAGACCATACCATCACACTGGAGCCACTGTACGTATACTATACGCACACACGACGACGTATGGGATGGGCCTTATGTTGTAGTTTTGCTTGTATGTAGGTTGACAACAATTGACAGTGTGATACATACGTACTGTACATACATGCTATGCACATGCAGGATGATGTGACCACAGCTATGGGAACATAAATTTTATTACACATCTAATGAAATCTACCTTTATCTCACCCCAAAACATGTGCAGTTAGAGCTGAAGTCCGCTGCGAGACAAGCAAGACACGGTAACCGCCGTCTTTCTTTTTCCGTTCTCGCAACTCCAACCGCACAACTTTTGGGATGGGATGAAGGTTGATATCGACATTCTGCTGCTTTTGGATTTGCTATCACATAAAAAAGTGTACAGAACGCTGAAGAGCGAAACTTTCACACAAAAATATATAGCTACTGTTACGTTGGTGTATTGGCCCAAGCGTTCTCTCAATTCGAGTACCGTACACTGTAGTTTGAGGCAATGCACACACTTCGTTACTACGGCAGAGTATGTACACCATACTGCATAAGTCTAGAACGATATCTATACAGTGGAACAAAAGAGTGTGTACAAGTATACAGAAGAGTATGCAATCTGAAAGCTAACCACACATGACATGTCACGCACACCAGGACACTTAGCGTGTATCATTCATAACTGGGGAAAACCGCGTTGAAAGCGCATGATCATCGCACGACACTATACCGTATTTGTATTCAAGAGCGCACTGCACACCCCTGCCACAAAAATTACCAGCGTCATTACGTACGTACGTACATCATTTTCACACTACATTCTTCTGCACGCACGTACATGCACACCACAGGTAAGAAGATCAAGACGAACTGTACTTACTTCACCACAAGCATTAGAAAGCCAAAGTGTAACCTCGCTTCCGATGGCTTCAAGTTAGGCGCTGTATCTACCTACCATACTTGTGCACACAATACACTATACTGTACAACAATACACCCACACGCGCTCTCTTAATGAAACGGTATCCATCCACTACAGTACCTAATTGCAATCAGTGACCAGATGGACGACAGAAGCAGGGAAAAGAATAGAAGAAAAATACTAATAAAATCAGGAGTGGAGACAGACAGGGATAGAAGATAGAAGTTGGATGAGGCTAAGAAATGCCACCGGCAGCACTCGGACCACCTTCCTCTCCACTGTCCTCGTCTATGCGTCGACTGGCAGTCCCTGCAAAACACATTCCTCCCTGCTTCGCGCCTCATTTTGCAAAACGCGCCAAATTTGCACAGTTACTCATCTAATCCATATCGTGTGGAGCTGCCACAGTTCGCTACGTAGCCTATATTCACCATATGCAGTAAGGGAATTGGGTAGGTCGAAGGTGACCCCGTGGCATTTAGTGAAAGTTTGGATCGGTGTCTGCGCGGTCGTCGACGTCATTTTGTTGTCAATTCTTCTTTTCACTGGCTCCTTTTCCGCTCCCAGATGATTGAACAAGGTCGACGACCCCGCAGGCACCGACCCAAACTTTCACTAAATGCCGCGGGGTCACCTTCGACCGACCCAATTCCCTTACTGCATATGGTGGATACCACACTTACTACAGGTACAGGGTGTATCAGAATAAACTCTCCGGGTGTTTGAGCCTCTCCTTCCTCAACGAAACATTCGATTTCAGAACGCTCTTTCGTTTGTTGTAGCTAAGGCTTCTACAATCGAGCAAGCAAAATTTCAGCCCAATAGTCCCTCTACCAAGGAAGTTACGAAGGCTCAAATTTTCGGACACAGAAATTTACGTTTTTTTTCACAATGGGGGAAAAACCTACAAAGTTAGCACTCCACAGCTGAGTTTTCAATTTTTCTTCATACTAAAGAAGCAGATTTAGTTCTGCCGCATCCTGCGTAGGATATTGAACATGTTTTGAATAAGTATTAGCTTTGGGATGGTGGAATATGCTCTCCATTGTGGTAAAATAATAGACAAATCCTCGATTTCTGAGGTCAGCTTTTTGAGCCGCTTTCTGTTTGCCTAGAAAGTTGAAGGTAGTCAAAAGTGACACTCTACAGAGTGTCTCAAAATAAACCGTCCACCTTTCCATGCATGTAACTCTGGAACAACATCTTAGATTTTCATGCGGTTTCTTGTATTTTGTAGCCAAGGCTTCAACAAGTAGGTGTACAAAATTTCAACAATGTGGTCCTCATGCTTCGAAAATTACGACGGTTTGAATCTTGATGCCCAAAATCGACGTTTTCCCTTACTATGGAGAAAATATCGGTCCTAGTTTTTCAACATACCCTCTTTCATGCGTTTTCTATGCTGGCACTTGGGATAATGCATGAGATTACACATTTCCTAGCATTTTGGGACATCTTTCTTTATTACGAGGCTAATTTTATTATGGACCATGCACAGAATTACCCCTAAATTGGCACTACTAGTTCGAAAAACCTCGTTTTTGACCGCTGGAGGAAAAAGGTGTTTGAGCAGCTTCCACTGGGCCTAGAAAGCTAAAATTTTGTACACATCTAAGTTGAAGCCTTGGCTACAAAATACAAAAAAACCGCATTAAAATCTAAGGTGTGGTTCCAGAGTTACATGCACGGGAAGGTGGACGGTTTATTATGAGACACCCTGTATTATGAAGTTATAAGCACAAACACCCGGAGAGTAAATTCTGATACACCCTATACAGAACCCACGTACTGTACACTCCTGCAGAAGAGGAACACAGGAAACCGCGTTCACATTTTTGCAACGTAAGAGCGCAAACTGACGCAACGCACTATAGTCTGGCCAGCAAGAGTTTGCCATGGCATTCAAAGCGCGTTGCGTAAAATAGATTCAAAAATGCGGATTTCCGTCCATGCTTCGTGTACTCCTATTTAGCTGAAGTACATGCAAACTACGCAGGACGACTTGAGTCCCATGGCAAACTCTTTGTGGCTAGACTATAGGATGGATCATCCAGGTCTACATACGGTAGGAAGTTACCTGATGTTCCTTCGCTAGATGCAGTGTCGTCGGTGGTCTTCTTGTGCTCGTCATTGGCTTCGTTTTCGGCGAAATTGAGCCAGGATTGTTCCACGATCTGTTGTACTCTCTTCTCGTACTCCCGCCGATTCTCCTGGTAGAGCTGAGCCGCCAGAGCATTCGCCGGAGAATTCGGATTCGGCTCATCCAACAGAGACTACACACACATACATACATATACGTAGAGCCAAGGAGGGGAGCGCGTTTCCCTCCATTGTGAACGAGCCATCAGAGAGAGAAACATGACTGGGTTCGCAGCTCAGAATGAAAAAAAGCAGTCGTCAGATATAAAGGAGATCAGACGCAAATTACCACGAGCATCATTGCTGCAGCACTGACCAGAAGACAGTTCTACCCTTTATGTAGTAAGTTACGTACACCTACATATACTGTACCTGTATGCTAGTGAGTATGGCTGCCACGTCGTATGTGGGAGACCACCTGTTCTGCAGAATATCCAAACAAATACTCCCGTCAGCATACACTAAAACAAATTGTGCACTTTCAGCAACAACAGCAACACACGGGCAGGGAAAGAGTGCTCATGCTCACCGTTCGGATGAAACATCTTCGATACGAACTTCACAGTGGGCGGCTTGTTGGGATACTCCTCTGTGAACTCTAAGGTCAGCTTGAAAGTCCCGTCTTCAAATGGGGTGTCCTGAGGACTGAAAGAACATGTCGTTTACAGTCACAGCCCTGACGTATCTACCAGAACATATAATTAGCTGCTTTTAATAGGGTGGGGCTAAAAGGCGGACGCGGACACGGACGCGGACGCGGACGCTGGGTTAAAAGGCGGACGCGGACGCTGGGCTAAAAGGCGGACGCAGAAAAAGCGGACGCGGCAATAGATTTGCATCCGCGTCCGCCTTTTAGTCCAATCTGCTGACTCTTCTTTCTACCACTTTGGTGGGTAATGGGCTAAAAAGCGGACGCAGAAAAAGCGGACGCAATATTGCATGTACTAAGGATGGGACTTAGGCTTTAGGCTTAGGCTGAGGCTTAGGTATTGGATGCAGAGGGGTAGGCCTCAGCCTAAGCCTAAAGCATAAGTCACATCCTTTTGAAAAAAACACAACTTGCTTTATTTGATCACATTGTGTAAGAAATGCCCCGTAGCGATGTACAACAGTACCCTGATCAGATAGTAGTGACTGCCGAGCATGGGGTTACACATGCAATGTTGCGTCCGCTTTTCTGCGTCCGCTTTTTAGCCCATTACCCACCAAAATGGTAGAAAGAACAGTCAGCAGATTGGACTAAATGGCGGACGCGGATGCAAATCTATCGCCGCGTCCGCTTTTTCTGCGTCCGCCTTTTAGCCCAGCGGCCGCGTCCGCGTCCGCCTTTTAACCCAGCGTTCGCGTCCGCGTCCGTGTCCGCGTCCGCCTTTTAGCCCTACCCCTTTTAATATAGTTAGGAAAACGATGAAAATCGATCGAGAGGTCCAATGGGGCTATGCATTTAGGGGGCTATGCATATGCATGGGTCATTTTTTATGTTTATGGCTATGGGTAGCTACCCTACAATACATAGGGATATACGTATATTGTACAAAAGTTATGTTTGGCCAATGGGGGTTATGCATTTGAGGGGGGGGGGGCATGGACACTTTGCGAAGTAAGGACTGTGGTAACTATAGTGTAAGTTGAAGTCCGAAAATAAAGATGTCCATGGCAATTTGCCAAAAACTCGGTCGTGATGATTTCTGGACGTATACATTACGAAAGGTTTCGCAACAAACCCAAAAATAATGGCATTCCACACGAGGATGCTGTCCTCTGTTGGAGCCCCACTGACGCCGGCTGGGGGATCCTCCTGCAGCCTAAAATCACGCAAACAACCATGTTCACCGTACAAACTGGGCAATGGTATCGCTAGAAACCCATTCAACTTACTTCTTGAAGTCTCTCATAAGTCTTCTACGCCCAGGCGTCGACATTGCGAAGACAAAAATTGAGCGCGGCACACGACTGTATCAAATTGGCAGGAGAAAAGAATGGAGGAAAGAAATAATTTCTTAGAAAAGCGCAGTACCGCCTTGCAACTGCCTAGAGAAAATACAGTACATCATTGGACGTGGGACAAACAAGCAAGTGCATCACGTCACCCAAAACAGTTATAGTTTTACCAACGGTGTTTTACTGCCTTACGATTCAAAAAAACTGAAAAGGTCGGAGTGACGCAAATGAATCTGCTTGATTTGTTCGAGCTGTTACTCCATCCAGAATGTGTGGATAAAAGTCTGTCGAAAATGCAGCAACTTTCTTGATTTTTTACTGACCTTCCTGTTGCAACTCCTCGTCTCCCTCCTCCTACTTTTCCTTTTCCTGTGGTCGCCCCTGCCTGTCGCTTGGTTGTAGCAAGTACACCTAGATACAGCGCGCGCACTCCGCCAGCACAAAATAGTGTTATGGGGCGGGCTGCGAGGGGAGAGCACCGCTCATTTTATTATAGGTATACTTGGTGGTAGTCACATGTGGTCATGGACATTCAACGAAAAAGAAAATTGAGAATACGCTACACGATACGTAAATGCAACGCCCGATGTTATATGAAGTTCCTGTACCGTAACCGCAAAAAAGCGGGAACGTGAATGCCCGAAAAAGTTTATTTGTCGAAGCGTCAGTGGTTTCAGAAATATGCAGTAAACTGACCGAGTAGAAAATAAAATAAAAATTAGAGCCTTCAGGCTATAGCTGCTGGAATATCGTTAGGGAAATCGTTTAGGGAGCAGCTTGGAAAAAAGCGATAAGAGATTCCAGCGAGTAATTGTCCAAAACTTGCAGGAGTAAGTGAATCCGATGCTTGACGTTGACACCCTTGAACTTGAATTTGTCAATGTACAGATCAGTGACTACGCCATAGATTCGCTCTAGGTGAGCCTGCTGGTTCTTATGCTCGCTTGCCAGTTCATCAGACTTGCTCAATATATCACGAAATTCCTCGCTCATGAAGCTGGAGTCGGTTTCTTGGACAGATAACTCTTTGATTGCCTCCGCAAGATGAACTTTTTTTGCCAGGTTCAACTGATACTCCAGCTTTGGATGAAGCAACTGCAGCATATGGGGAATGCTGTCCTCGCTTATTTCTAAAAAAAAAAGCTAACATGGTTCCTAAGCTGACATTAGATGTCAACAGCACAGGCCAAAGTTAAATTCGTAACAAGCAAATTGGTCTTGCGTGTTGAAGCCGCGGGGACGCGACGAGTACTGCGAATCACAATCAACAGAAATTGACTCCTCCTGTCCTAAGAAAATTCGACGGCCGTTTTGACGACCGTTTTACTGCCGGCCCGGAAAACGGCCGTTATGGCCGTCAACGGCCGTTTCTGCGTTTTTATTTTTCGTCGCTCCGCACTACCACGAGCGAAAGGAGCGAAGAGAGAAGGCAGAATGAGTCAAAACTGATAACATTCGCGCGTGTGCGCTAAACCCTGGCTAAAAATCCCTGATATCACAGAAAAACGAGAATAACAAATTTTCGCGTCTCCTGCATTTTCAGTGGTGCGGAGCGACGAAAAATAAAACACGGCAAGAAAACGGCCGTCAAACGGCCGTCGAATTCGACGAGGACAGGAGGAGTTAATTACCGTATGAAATATCCACTTTGATTTTCTTCTTTGTTGCCTCTTTACTCGTCACATCTCTGAGGATGGCAATCGTTGACACATTATCAGAGCGAAATATGGCCGACCCTTTGCTAAAAAAGCAATAGACGTATATAACTGCTTGTAACGCTAAATGAACGAACAGTGCGACTAAACACCATTACGTATATGAGCATTCCAACTGGGTGCCAGTGAAAGTGGAAGCAAAGCAAAAGGTAGTTCGTTCTCCTGGCGGCAACTTTTCCGGCACTTCCGGCAAGCAAAAGTAAACCCAGCTATGGGCTTCACCCATCGAGAAGCCGCCTGACAGGTGCAACACACTCTGCGGTCGTCCTTGATCGTACATATGGCTTCTCTGGTGCAGGGAAAGTGGCTTGATGGGATACTGTCGCAGCTGGAAAGGTATAGCTACATTAGGCACCACACCAATTCACGAAAACGAGAAATTTGGGGCCTTGGCCTCGGCATACTTGGCATATTTTTGGATGAGTCTTTGGAGCGATGTAGGCTTGAAGTATGCCATATTGACCTTCAATAGAGCGAATCTTAATTTCAATTCTGGCAGTGTTTGCCTGGCATCGGTAGGTTGCCAACAAGGAATTTCCAGACTGAAACAGCAATAGGGATTTCAGGCGTCACATTGACTGTGCTTTGAACTGCCTTGCCTACTCTCTGTGTAAATTGATTGAAGACTGCGTTGTGGAGCGCTTCTCTGGAAATGCACCATACGCACCTTTTTTATGGTCCAGAAGCTGTTTTCCAAACATATTGAGACTTCCGCATTACGTTGCTGACCAGTTTAAAATTTAACCCCTCCTGTATGCTGAGATATAGCTGCTGGTAGGCCCAAATGCCCCCTTTGTGCCAGCCACTTTTTCCAAAAGTTCTTAACATCATTCTACTCCATTTTTTTCGCTGATTTCGGTTTGGGGCATGCCCCTCCGATATTTTGATGAATATGGCATGATATAGACCAAAAAAGGGTAATTTTGGCTAATTTGATCATTTTCGTCAATTTTGGTGGTGTATTCATCAAAATATGGAAGGGGCATGCCAAAACCGAAATCAGCGAAGAAAATGGAGTAGAATGATGTTAAAAACTTTTGGAAAAAGTGGCTGGCACAAAGGGGGCAATTTGGGCCTACCAGCGCCATATCTCAGCATACAGGAGGGGTTAAATTTTAAACTGATCAGCAACGTAATGCGGAAGTCTCAATATGTTTGGAAAACAGCTTCTCGACCATAAAAAAGGTGCGTATGGTGCATTTCCAGAGAAGCGCTCTACAACGCAGTCTTCAATCAATTTACACAGATAATACAATATTTTGCATGCGTGTACGTACGTTTGGTTCACAAGGCGTCAAACTGACGACAGCTGAGTTCTTGTCCACGTCCAATAGATCAATTGGCACATCGCATTGGAGAAGAATGTAGTCGATAGGAACAGCCAGCTCCACAGTAAGTGTGTAGGCTGCTTGCTCCTTATCCAGTTGAAAGTGATCGTTGACAGTGAACACGGGAACTGCAGATATGTCTTCTGGATTCTGCGTGCTCTGCTGGTAGTCTTCTCGTTCCATGGCCACACGCTTCTGTAGGTCCAAAATTTCCCCCCTTGAAATCACAGTAACGAAACGACATAGCGATGACACGCATGCACAATTACTGCGGCGTTCAAGTCAGGAATACTACCTACTGTAGTTGCTTGATTTTATCCTGAACATCAGGCCGAACAGTAGCTGCTTCATTTGGACCAAGATATTTTTGCATTGGCTCCGTAGTCAGTCCAAAGAGCCAGCCAGTGTAAGTGCAAACGACAATTTCATCGTAGTTAGAGCTGACCCGACCACATTCTAGTGAGGTTATGCTTTCGTGGCATTCCTTTAAGCAAAACGCTGAGGTACATAATGTACATGCACGTATGTACATAGGGTAGGTACATCTTAGGTGGGTATACAATGTAGAGACAGACACCCACATAATCAACTTATATGATATAGGCCAAATATGAAATGTAACAAATAGGAGCCTGTATGTGTGTCTATCTGTGGCGCTATAAGTTTGTTCAGTTTTGTAGCTACAGCGTCGATCCAGGGCTCATTAGAAAGCTTTATGACCCCGAGGGCGGCAAGAAGCCCTTCGATTTTTGGTGTGATCAGCCGATCGCCCATAATCGATAGCCTATTTCAAAAGCGAGCAGAAACCAAAACGACGCAGGTTTGCCCGCGAGCGATTGCAGATGGTCACGCCCAAATGTGCACACAAGACTAAAGCGCGCATAAACACTTTTTGCCAATGTGCAAGTTTTGCCCGATGCACAAAATGTGTCAGGTCTGTAAAAGGGTTGCCTCTCCTTTATTGCTGCGAAGCTGCAACTGGTTGGTTTACTGGTACTCCCAATAATATTCACATGGGTTTTTCTCAGCGTTGGTTTGGTGGTGAGTTCATCAAGAGAGTAGATCTCTACTAAACCGTCGTCACGACCAACGATCAAATCCAACTGGCCTTCCTTCAGTATGTCGTAGCAATGAAGAGCAGTCACAGCTGAACAGCACAAGCAATACTGAGCAGTTGACATTCATTCGGAGTGTCATCATTATCATAGTGATTCAGTTATGCGCTCTATTCCAAACTGGGCTCGTGTATATACGTACACCCAAGAGCCCATACCGTTAGAGAGTTCGACACAAGGCTTTAGTACTAAGAAATAGGGCAGCAAAGCTTATCGGCTGACTGTCACAGCTTCCAATAGGGCTACAGATTCGAAACTTAGCTCACGCAAATGCTGAAAGTCTCAGCTTTTTCACGGTGCAAAAATTATTCAGATCCGACCACGGCAAGTGGTCAAAACTTTTGATTCTTTGAACCCGGGTTATGCGCGAAATACGCGCCCCCGAAAAACAAAGCTGTGACCGCCGGCCCCGCAATTGCGATCCAGCAGTCACAGCGGTGGCACGCAATTGCGGCTCCACTTAGTCCGCGATGAGTTTGCTGGATCGCAATTGCGGGGCCACTAGTCCGCGATAAGTTTGCTGGATCGCAATTGCGTAGCCACTAGTCCGCGATAAGTTTGCTGGTGGAAGCGACACCGCTGCGACTGCTGTGCGGGGCCGGCGGTCACAGCTTTGTTTTTCGGGGGCGCGTATTTCGCGCATAACCCGGGTTCAAAGAATCAAAAGTTTTGACCACTTGCCGTGGTCGGATCTGAATAATTTTTGCACCGTGAAAAAGCTGAGACTTTCAGCATTTGCGTGAGCTAAGTTTCTAATCTGTTGCTCTATTGGAAGCTGTGACAGTCAGCCGATAAGCTTTGCTGCCCTATTTCTCAGTACTAAAGCCTTGTGTCGCACTCTCTAACGGTATGGGCTCTTGGTACACCGTACACCTACGTACACTATGTACAGTCCGCGACACGTGACAAGTAGGAATCCGCGAGGCGCGCGGTGGCGCCGGGAGGCACCGCGCGACCCGCGCGGAGTAAAGAGACGGAAAAAGAAAAGAAAGCAAAGAAATTGAGACAGGAGAATGAGTGAGGAGGCCTAGTAAAGCATTATAATGCCGCACATTGCAAAGCTACAAGAGCATTGAACATAGAAGTTGAAGCAAGGAGACAGGCTGATTCCAAAACATCAAAATTCTCCTCCTCTCTGTTTCACCGTCTCTCCATTTCTACTCCGTTTCACCGGGCGGACCGCGCGCAGATTGGGCGTGCAGCGCGCGCACACCGCGCGACCTCCGGCGGGGAGGGAGCGAGGATTCCTACTACTTGTCACGTAGACATATCATGTACCGGCTGTTCCATTGCTTGATTCGATTTCCCAACTGACCGTGCCACCTTTTCTGAAAATTCACCGATTAGACTGGTCGTATCGTATCCCCACCAGATAATAAACGGTAAGGCTTGAACAATTATAAAGCAATGAAGAAAATGAAAAAAAAACAGTCTTACTGCGGCAGGTCCAACAATCCAATTCTGCCATCCTTTGTTCCATAAAGCACCAACTGACCATCATTACCTGTCAAAGTAAGTACATACATTACATACAATATCAAAATAGATACCCACCTAGCCCGTGGCATTACGGCGGTTTCGCATGCGCCGCGGGGCGGGTGCTACGGCGTGGCGTGCCGCACCATCGTGAAGTCCGAAAGTACAGTTTTTGATTTGGCTGTCTTCCATACCCTTCGGCCGTATACCCTTGACGAAAACATCAGAAACTAAACTATTAGTAAGCTACATCTCGGAGTTCGACTCCGACCGCCCCCAGGGCGGCGATGCGTCGCGCCGTAGCGCCCGCTCTGCGACGCATGCAAAACCGCCGCGGTGCGTACCTCCTGTATTCTTGAAGAGATGAAGAACATTTGGAATTCCTCCAACCTCCACATGGTAAGCCAAGTTGAAGCCATCCAAAACTTTGATGGTCCTATCATCACAGGCAAGTATAGGTGTGATCCCTCGCCCAACCCAGCTGCCTTCTAACACCGGGAGGCAAGTGACATCATTGATTTTGTCTCCGCATAGAAAGTAATGGGTGTCCGCACAGTCGTGATAATGGTTGAATGTGTACATTCCACACAGCAGCATGTCCACGCCATAAATGTGCCTAAATAAATCACTCAGAGGCAAAATGCAATCTTCAATGCCAATAACAATCACAAAAGGCTGTCGCAGTGAAAAGAAACGAGGGAGGTATGTGGGTGTTCAACGCTAAATTTCGGGGTTTTTAAAAATTTCCGATACTTTCGGCCCCTCTAATTTTCGCTTTCTCTGTTTCTCCGAATTTTTCGTTTGCAAAACCCGAATTAAAAATAGGTTTCATAAAACCTGAAAAATGGCGGGTAACCGAAATTACTATTGGGATTTGAAAAACCCAAAATTAGGTGGAATAATGGATGATGCTTCTCATAATACTGATTTATTGAACGAAACAAGCCCGGTTGGAAACTTTAAATTCAATACGACATTACATTGAAATCACTGGTTCCGTCAGATTTGTTTCGAAAGCAAAAAATTGCTTTCCTCTCTTGCTAAAGCCTTTGACTACATTGCCAGTGGAGAAAAATATCTTGTCTTGAACTGTTCCCAACGCTCCTCCAAGACAAACGCAATCAATCTTTGGCCCAGGTAAAGTCTTGAATAGCACCTGAAAGTGGACGACCGAACCGAAAGAAAGCTGATCGCAGCGCAGTTCCTACGCTTTTACCCTTCGGCCTTTTGCTTACTGTTGTTTCCTTCTTTCTTCCAATACACATAAGAACTCCATTGTGACTTCCAACTACAACCTGCCAAAATAACCCACAGATCATGGTCACTTTTGATTCGACAGTACCTGAACTCTCTGCTTTGATGTGATTGATGACTAGGCGAGGTAGAAAACTACTCTTGCGTGTCATGCATCTTTGGTTTACCTTCTGCTGCTTGCTGTCCCGTTCAGTTGGAGGGAGTAAGCGCATGCATCTTTTGCCACTAGTACCTACCTGAAAGCCACCGAACCAAGTTAGACAATTTAATAAGTAATTCAAATAACATTTCTGTGGTGCATCGCTGACCCTGGCATGCAAGGCCTGGGCCTATTTCGCTACCCACTCATGGAATGCGAGAAGCCCCAATATGGCTCTAAAATTCGCTACCCTATATGGCATGCAAGTTGGGGCTTTAAATGCCGCATCTACCGGTGCACCACTCATTACTACATACAGTACTGTATCTGTATGGGATGCAGAGCCTTGAATGGCTGAATTGGTCCAATGGGTAGGATTAGCGAAGCCCCATTTACGGGATAAAAATAGAAGCTGTCCAATACCGCAAAGAAACAAAATTTCTCCAACTAGCCGCTGATGTATACACGATATGCATCGTAATGACAATTTGCTCAGAAGAAAGCGCAGTGGCACAAGTTGCGGTTCTACCTACCTGGGCATAGTCCACTCTAGTCAGGTTCAACTCCATTGCAAATATACGAATTACTGCACCGAAAGTTTCGTATTGTGTTCCTATCGCAATCGCACCAGCTTTTGGTTTTCAAGAATATAAAGTTTTTAGGGTTGCATAGCAACAGTTGTCGCTTTGTTGCCTTCCCCATCACATCTCATCTATGCTTACCTTTCAGAGGTGACCGTGTGTCATGTCAGGTGACAAGGAGCATGGACTGCTAAATAAATGACGGACCACAAGATGGACTAGGAAACTGTGCTGCCCTGGGCGGGCACCAAACTAGTGCAGGATTTATAATGTAACCAATACAGTGCTCTGTACTTACCACATTGTTGACTAATCTAGCCACCCCAGGGCTACACCACCACCCAAGTGCACGTGATGTGATTAGTGTGAAGTGTGATACGATGTTACATATATCGACAAACCAATCGTGTAGAGTAGACCATAACTCCGCCTCCATGGTGCACTGGTATTCCCGAACATACCTTTACCAAACGCATGTGACCAAATTTGAGCGCTCCAGTCCCTCTGCTACAGAAATAATTGTAAAGACATGGGGATAATATGGATCAGTGCCTGGCGGAGCAGATGACATGGGTAACTGGAAAGCCTATAACACAAACCTTGACGTTCTGGATACCGTATTTACCGGTGCATAACCCCCCCCCCCCCACTGCATAACCCCCAATGCATACCCCACATTGGCAAAACATAAAAAGTGCCCAATCCATAACCCCCCCCCCCCCTATGCATACCCCCATAATTATGTACAGTGTACAG
This sequence comes from Epsilonema sp. ZAB3_2, assembly GCA_030247985.1. Taxonomy (NCBI): domain Eukaryota; kingdom Metazoa; phylum Nematoda; class Chromadorea; order Desmodorida; family Epsilonematidae; genus Epsilonema; species Epsilonema sp. ZAB3_2. The sequence goes on along the minus strand of JASAMW010002568.1, from coordinate 3,596 downwards.
TAACTGAACCTACCTATGTAAGCTGGTCAAGTACCCATAGCCACTCCCACACCAAGCTAAGATGTCGATAAGCCTGCTTGGGGGTGTATTGTACTAGAATAACCCTGTTTTGACCTCAATTATGCCCTACAACACGTGCTTTTGACCTAAAAATATGCCTCTGCGCACCTCTCAAAAACATAAAAAAATGCCCCATGCATAACCCCCCCCCCCCCCATGCATAATCCCCCCCTATGCATACCTCCATATGGGACCTCTCAATTTTTGCATACCCCCATGGGGCTATGCACCGGTAAATACGGTACATTACTTCATATGTAATAGTACAACAGTCGCTACTTGATTTGATATACGCTCCATTGTTTTCATCCACAATGAGGAGAGAGTGCAGCAAGTAGGCCTAGTAGTTGCAAATGTAAGTAAGATTTCCCGGCCCTGGCGATCAGAGACCAACCCTAGTCGAACACTCAACATCGCAGGTTGATGAGTCCTTGCAGGTAGAGTAGAATGCCGATTACCACAGCGTGTTCCGTGCCAACCAAGGTCTGGAGTCCTTAAAGGGGGGATCTGGCGGGAATTTAGTACGGGAAGGGCAAATTTCATATTTTTCACTTTTGAGGGGCCTATCAGACGTAAAATTTCACCCTCTTTCGATCTAACCCCACATTCTGGAGCCGATTTTGCCTCTGTGAAGCGGCGCCCCAGTTAGGAAGGGGATTTCGCAGCACTTTGGCCTATTTCGAGCTTTCTAACTGGGGCGCCGCATCACATAGGCAAAATCGACTCCAGAACATGGGGTTAGATCAAAAGAGGATGCGATTTTACCTAGGTAGGTGCTTTCAAATGTTAAAAATTCGAAACTTGCCTCCCCATACAAACTTTCCCGCCAGATCCCCCCTTTAAGGTTTCCCTCGGGGAAGCCGTACAAGTTGATGCCACTGACCGGTACATCTCACCATTGAATGCCCAGCAGCAAGCAAACAAGGTGTCAGAGTTTTTTGCTGGTCACTGGAGAGTCTCAACAGACGATAGAAAGTGCCTGCGTGATGGTAGGATTCTCTGCTTGGTGGTGCTGATTGGTACAAAGAACGAAGATTGTACTTGTGGCCCAACTGGCAGGCACACATCAGTACAGTTCTCGCCACAGACGTGCTGGCACAGACAGGGAACTCGGCAGGCACAGAGTCCCGCAGTGCTAGACAACTCGACGGTAACAGACAAAACCCGTACAACTGAAGGATCTCAGAGAGTCAGCTCAAACATTGACATATATGTACAAATTTGCATGAAATAGAGATTACTTCTTTAGGTTCTCTAATTGGCTGAATGCACGCCCCTGACTGTTCTCTGGAGTTGTACAATTTTGGGAGTGACAGACTCACAAATTCTAACACAAAACACAATTCCTACTACACAAAATCCTAACGATCTAGCCTAGTTTTAACTTCCGTATTACTGTAGATTAGATATCAAGCTGAAATTTTGTACACAGAACCCAAGAATATGTCAATCCAGTTTTCCAGTTTCGTGGGACGATCCCGTAGCAGCGACTCAGCACCAGATTCTTCTGTCAGAATCATTGCCGAATTCCCTTGGAATCTGACACCCGCAGTTTCCCAACATATGTATGTATGTACAGTTACACCCGTTGCACCTTGAAATTTGTACACCCGTGTCGCGTATAGCGAGAAGACCTCGAGATCATTTACGTACATATGCAATTTCCTGTGTATCTCCGCATTATTTATCGCTTATGTAATCGTGATCTGTTGTCATTCGTTCCCATTCCTGTCTCACTGAGAAGTCGGTTCTATGTCTCTCATTCACGCTTCCACACTGCGCTACCGCTCTGTCTGTCACATGGTAGCAGAGCGTCACGTCGCTTCATGGACCAACTGACTCTCAACTGCAGACAATGAACTCTTCGGTGAATCCCCCAAGGACTCAAACGGCCTGCAGCGAGCAGGCGCCAACGCTTTCGTGCGCCGCGAGGGGCGCAAGCGCAAAACTTGGGGACAAACTCGGAGCGAATCATCGGAAAAGGGCCAAGAAAAGCTCCAACATAGCCAACGGGCTATCGGAATCGGTGCATGGAACCGGCGGATCAACTTCGTCGAAGAAACCGGAAAGGAGCAACGGCCTATCCACATCGTCGACAAGACCCCAAGGGAATGAGGGTCTTCAGGAAATTCTCAATGAGAACCGGCGATGCTTCAAACAAACGTTGGGCAGCTATGCAGTTTCAAGGCAAAGAGGTCAGGCTAAACTGCCAAAGTTGGAACTGCCAACTGTTTTCGGGCGACCCATTGGAATGGTTGCCATTTTGGGACATATTCACAGGGGCAATCGATTCAGATGAATCAATGAGTCTCATCTTCAAGTTCATGTACCTGCTGCAGTGCCTACGGGGAGAAGCCAAAGAAGCTGTCAAAGGTTGCGTTCCTACAGCGAAAGGCTATGCCCAGGCAATCAGAGCTTTGAAAGAAGCATATGGCGATGAAGAAATCATTGCGATCCTGCTGCAGCAGAAGTTGATGAACTTGTTAAAGCCCACGTCCGAGCTCAAATCGTTGCAGCACTTCTACTTCGAAGCGAATGCATTGTTGTGTAACTTCGACTCACTTGGCCACAGTGAGGAATCGTTGAGTTGGGCAGTCTGGTTGCTCATTAGAAAATTGCCATTGAAGGTGCAACGGCAGCTCGAAGAGTGGAAGATGAGCAAAGGATACAAGGGCAGTTGGACAGTCTCATGGTATGATGAGCTTTTCAAGCGATACTTGAAGATCGAGCGAATCATGGCGACTCATGCGCCAATGCCCCACTACGAGAAGAAAGAAAATGCAACGCATGCCCATGAGGGACATGAGGCAATGCATGTCAGTTTCGAGCCAAAGGCGAAGCTGAAGATCCAGTGCGTCTTCTGTGGTGGAGCTCATCGAAGCTACAGCTGCACCAGATACAGAACTGTGAAGAGACGATCGGCGCAGTTATCACCTCTACAATGTCACCGATGCTTCAGCATGGATCACTGCACAGTGAAATGCAGCATGAGAAATCACTGCACCTACTGCATGGAAACTTCACACAATCGGTGCTTATGTTCCAAGCAATTTGGTCGCAACATCCGAAAGCCGAGCAAACGTGTGACGATGCAGCTTGAAGCTGAGAAATCCAGTGTGCAGAAAGATTCCAAAATCAAATCAAATCGTCGGAAGATGGATCAATCGGAAAAGGTGACAGGCTCATATGCAGAAGCAAAATTGCTGCAGGGGGAGGTGTGGGCCAAGCCCAGAGTGCGAACGTCTCAATCGCTGCGCGCATGGTCAAGAAGCCACAAAAGCGTTGCAGTCCAAATCTCTCCTTCAAAAGGGTTCAGCAGAAGGGGTGGAAATGGCGGGAATCGATGCCTAAAGGAAGCGGAAGCCGCGAGACACTTGTTTCCGACAATGAAAGGGCTGAAGATACGTCACCGAGAAGCCACCAATGTTACCTGCATCGTCATCGGTCAAGGGAAGACAACCCGAGAAGAAGAGGTTGAAGGATGCAGATAAGAAGCTGAATCCTCAGCATAGTGCCAATAGTCGGAAAATGAAGAC